>CM050221.1:42297500-42555000 GCA_027475355.1 Coilia nasus | reverse complement strand
ATCAGAGCTTTGGAAGAGGCAGAGCCACAGCTAGAGAAGTGAGAGTAAGAGGAGGAGGACGGGGAGGACACGGACGAGGACGAGAAAGGACCGTAATCTCTGATGAGATCAGAGCCATTTTGGTTGACCATTTGGTCAACAAAATTATTTTACAGTAGTTGTTTACGTATCTCTCTCCATATTCTACAATCCTCTCTCCATATTCTACAATCCTCAACACAATTGAGGATTTTTTTTTGACTGGAGATGAAAGTGTATGACCAAAATCCACAAATGCGTGTACCCTTTTTCTAAATATAGCAATTGATGCTTTTCATGGATGGATTCGCTGCTAGGCCAGGAAAAACATTGCATGTGATGTGGATGAGGTGCTGTGCCCACACAAAAACAGATGAAAGGATGCAGCGTAATTATTTTTTGTAACTGTATAGGCTACAGTTAATTCTTCTGTTCTATTGTATGTAGACCACTGTAGGTGCAGCTTTGTGTTGATTGGGATGCACAGTGTGTACACTGTTTTTGTGGGAAAAATAAAATATATTTGTTACAATGTATATGTGTGTTCTGAGTATAAAAACAATATTCTAAAATATAGCACACGTATGTATGTACTGTCTGTAGCAAGTGTAACACTGAAAAAAAAGGCCTAAATCATTATGATGAATGGAGAAGAAGTGTTTTACATTTATCATAGTGTTTTACATTAAGCACATCATGGTTCAACTGGTTGTTATAAATGTCCACTCATATGATGGTTTGTGTTTGTCATTTGACAAGAAAATAGCATTTTGAGAAGAAAGAACATTGCTTTGAATGTAGAGTTTCATTTTGCAGGAGAAGTGAGTGGTTTTGCCCATTGTGTGTGTGTTTTTTTTATTTGTGTGTAGAGTTCTGAGAGTATGAGGCATGTTTTCAGAAAATGTGTGTAAGCAATTGAGAAAAAATAGTCTATACATTTTGTACTCAAGCTATGTGTGCTTGTGCACTGTAGGCTAATACAATTCTGCACTTCCACTTTGCTTGTTGTTTTTGTTGAAAAGACAGTTGATGCGGGCTTTACTGTCCAATTATTCCTTATGTTATTTAAAGTAGCATATCTCACTAGCTGCTCAACTGCAACTACATTTGCATTCTTCTGCAGTCTGCATCTGCGCCTATGATAATGCCAAATTCCTCAGAAACGTTAATATAGCCTGCGTTATGGGCTGTAAATCCTGTAGTATAATATGTAATATAACGGGGGGCAGGGGTTCAGGGGGGTGTTGGCCTCCCTGAAATGAGTTTCTGCAGGTTGGGATGTCTACGTTTCTGAGATGGTGCGAGCACAGTTGTACCCAAGGGAAAGTTACCCTAAAGGTAACATATCATGAAGCCTGACCCTGTTCAAGCATGTGGGCCTTTTAAGCCAGTGCTGCACAGAATGCACTCGGATCAGAACCAAGGCTATTTTCTTCTGTGGTCTTGCACATTATTATCAGTCATTATGAGACGTTTTGGGTTTAGCCTATAATTTTGTCATTTCCTGCTTTGTGTGACCTGTTGTAGGGGAGACCGGGGTTGGTTGTCACATTTTTTGCTTTCATTTGAATCCCTCAAAAACGGTGTTATAAATAGATTCCCTTTCAATGTATAATGTAAGCTTAAAGTGGCAGGTAGGACTGGAGGGTCATAAACTGCCTTAAATTCATTATGTTCAAAAGATATGGGCTGCTAAATAGACATTGACAGCTTGTGATAACCAACCCCATCACGGGGTTGGTTGTCACACACTATGGGGTTGGTTGTCACAATGTTATTTCAATGGGAGGGAGGGGAAATAATAACATAGAAATATTTTTGAAAATTATGCAAAAAAGTGAAGTGAAATTTAATCAGAATATAAGTATAACACACAGGCATTGGGAATATTGACATTTGAAACATTGAAATAAAACATAGACTTGCTGAATACATACTATTTTATAACATATTATTTAAATATACATATTATGCACCAAAACACAGATTAGAACAATTACATAAGTAGGCCTATTGTTACTATTTAGATTTGTGTGTGTGTTTGTGTGTGTGTGTGTGTGTGTGTGTGTGTGTGTGTGTGTGTGTGTGTGTGTGTGTCAGAGAGTGAATACATATATGGCCATATATTACATTTTTGTATGGGAGACAATGTGACAACCAACCCCAAACAGAGTGTGACAACCATCCCCAACTGAACTTGTATGCTAGTAGTGACACTAGCAGCCACAAGTTGTAGCATAACTAAGAAAAAACATATTGAAAATATAGCTCTTTATACTTTTTAATGGAAATAGTTTTTCGAAAGTCAACCCATTAGTTACAAAACTAGAAAAGAAAACTTAAAGTCCTAAAAATTTACATTTTGACATGAAAAACCTTAATATTGATCTCACGGCGGGCGCTGTGTCCGACCAATCAGCGGCCACTACCTGCTTTATAATGACCTGTCTAATTTACCTTTTTCGCTGCTTCAGGTGGCGACGTTTTGACGCATCCTCCTCCCTCCCCACCACCACCAGGTTGGTCCCTGTCCATCCGCCTGGGGGGAAAATTCTGGGTTCTGCTAAACGGCAACGGCTGGTTCTGCCGGATCCCAACGATGCAAGACCCAGGCTGATGACCGGACCTACGCCAAAGAATATCTACTTTCTAATTAATGTTCAGTTGTTTATTCTGACCATATTAAAATGCTTTAATTGGAATTCTTATTCTCTGAGTCTTTCTGGCCGAACTGGTTTGTGTGGGATCTCTGTATTTTGTGGTCTGCTTCCTTCCTGTATCGTTTTGTGTGTAGTTATTTTGTCTGTCTTGGAAACTTCCTTTTGAGAGATTTGTTTAGTAGATCAAGGCAAGGCAAGGCAAGTTTATTTGTATAGCGCATTTCATACACAACGGCAATTCAATGTGCTTCACAAAAATAAAAGCAAAGGACAATATATAAAGGCATAAAAGATAAAGTAATTGTAGAAGCATGAAAGGTAAAACAAGTGTAAAAGCATACAAGTAAAATCAATATGTGGTAGAAGCATAAAAGGTAAAACAAGTGTAAAAGCATACAAGTAAAATCAACATGTGGTAGGAGGTCACCCCACCAGGACTCGAACCCAGGTCTCCAGGGTACTAAACGGGGGCTCTGACCACAACGCCAACGTACACTCAGATGTCCCTCACACATCTCCCATCATACTTCTCACACAGTGGGTGGACCTCCGATGACCTCATAGCAAGCCATCCCAATTCTGACACCAGTTGTAGCGAAGGGGAGGAGAAGTCACCCCACCGGGCACCCCACTGGGACTCGAACCCGGGTCTCTGGGTTTCTAAACGGGGGCCCTGACCGCAACGCCAAAGAGCCAGGCTCGTTGGGGTGGCAGTCAGAGCACACCCACAACTGTAGTGATGGTCACTCCATCACATTGACTTCCCCTTCGGGTCAGAGCACACCCACAACTCTAGTGATGGTCACTCCATCCAGATCAAGGTTCTGTTTATCCCTGTGTTATGCCTGACATTTATAGACACATAGACACAGACACACACACATGCACATGCACACACACACACACACACATACATATGCGCACACACACACACATACATATGCACACACACACAAACACACAAATCTTAGTTAAGTCAATAATGGATATGCAGTTTTTTCAGGCATTCCCCTACTGATTATTGAATAAATGAGCACATACGCATAAACATGCATCCACAAACATTCTCCTCATGTTCCTGTAGCTGTCAATGACACGTGTACATTTCTAAAATAATTGTAGTCTTGAGAGGTGGAAAATAACCCATCCTGAGAGCAGGTCCTTACTGTGTGAATGTGAACACACACAATGAGCCTTGGATCAAGCTGTGCACAATTCCAGCTAAATCGACAAGGCTGATTTGCCATTGAGCCAGAAAGGACAGTTATGATTGTTTTTCTGGCTCGAACTGGAACATCAGCCCTCGCCCTGACGACACTGTCTCTGGCCAGTCACACCCACAGGGTCTCTGCTCTCTGCCCAGTGTGGAGGACATGGTGGCAGTCTGTAGGGGCAAGGACAGACAGACAGAGAGAGAGAGAGAGAGAGAGAGACAGAGAGAGAGAGAGAGAGACAGAGACAGAGAGAGAAAGAGAGAGAGACAGAGAGAGAGAGAGACAGAGAGAGAAAGAGAGAGAGAGAGAGAGAGAGAGACAGAGACAGAGAGAGACAGAGACAGAGACAGAGAGAGACAGAGAGAGACAGAGAGAGAGAGAGACAGAGAGAGTAACAAACATGTGCTTATGTGTCACTATTTCTTCCAACATGGTGCCTAGGGGCAGAGAAGGCACAGAAGACGCAATATCAACGTTTAACAGAGTTAACAATGCAAATTTTATTAATTTATTATTTCATCAATAGATGATTAAATTCAACACCTCTATTTAAGAATCAGTTTGGTCATTTATCATTTATTTCCTCAAACCCCGTCACTATTGTAGTGGGGCATGTCAAGGGCAAACTCATCATCTGCTTGCACCGATCTATCTGTCTGTGATTCTGTCTGTCTGCCTTTCTGTCTGTCTGACAGCCTTTCTGTCTGCCTGCCTGCTCCATGTTCGCCACACATGAGGTCCCCTAATGACCTTGGTCAAGGCCAGCGTGGGATGTAGGGCAACAGAGGCTCTACACAATGCAAAGACATTATGAACACAGCATGAACCAGTAACACTAAGACATTATGAACACAGCATGAACCAATAACACTAAGACATTATGAACACAGCATGAACCAATAACACTAAGACATTATGAACACAGCATGAACCAATAACACTAAGACAACCAATAACACTAAGACATTATGAACACAGCATGAACCAGTAACACTAAGACATTATGAACACAGCGTGAACCAGTTATTGGCGGTTGTTAATAATAATGCATCAATGCATTATTGGGGCCTTAGTTAATTAGTTAGCAGTCTGGCTCTTGGCTATTTTGTTAGTTTCCCATCTTAATTAAACTGGGTTCAAGCCCTATTCCGAATGAGGCCAAGGTAATTACACCTGTGCACGCAGAGTGATGTGAGTTTATTATAATCGCGGGCATTTGTTTCTTTGTCTGTCTGTTTGTCCATCAAAGCGATAACTGGAACAGTTCTCATCCAATTTGGATCAAACTTGGTAGGTAGGTTGGAATTAGGGGTGGGTATTGGCAAGGACTTCATGATACAATACGTATCACGATACATATACCACGATACGATTCTATCACAATACATTGCGATACTGGGTATATTGCGATATATTGCGATATTCTACATTGTTCGGTGAAAATGTCAAAATAGAGCTAAATTATCAGTTGCTATTTACAATCTAGATAGTCTCACATCTTATCAAAACTTAATTTAATCAACATAACTCAGAGTTACTGAACTCAATATAACAGAAAAACGTTAAAAGTGCATAGGATTGGAGTCAGAAATTGATATAGTATATTGTGAAAATTAGTATCACGATATTGATGTTTAAAACGATACAGTGTATTGCGATACAATATATTGCGATACGATATATTACGATATTTTTTGCACACCCCTAGTTAGAATTGGGGTCAGGACCTGCGCTATTGATTTTTGTTTTTGAAATTGGTCCGAGGTCATGGTCAAAGGCCAAGGTCAAAGTTTTGCCCCCATGCTAAGTGCATTGGAATAGAGTAGAGTAGAGTAGAGTAGAGTAACTTTATTGATCCCGAAGGAAATTAAGGTGTCCAGTAGCATACACATAATACACATTGCAAAAAACAGATCAAGCCTATTGCACACAGTAGCATACGCATAATACACATTGCAAAAAACAGATCAAGCCTAATATACACGTCTGCATAATACCACATTCACTGAACAGAGGGAAGAAAAAACATTGTAATGATAATAAGTAAGGTAATAAGAATCCACGAGGTAAACAAGTGACGTGATAAGGTGCTTTGTGGGAGATAGATTACAGTGTCCCAGTAAAATTGTCCAGTGATAAGAATTCCACGAGGTAAACAAGTGTCGTGATAAGGTGCTTTGTGGTAGATAGATTACAGTGTCCCAGTAAAATTGTCCAGTGTTATATGAGGGTCCTTTAGTGCAGTAGTCATAGAAGAGTCCTTTAGTGCAGTAGTTATCAGGGTAGTGCAGTATATTGCTGTCCATAGTCGTGTAGTAGTCACCACCAGGGACAGCATGTGCGTGCGTGTGTGTGTGTGTGTGTGTGTGCGCGTGTGTGCGTGTGTGTGTGTGCGCGCGTGTGTGTGTGAGTGTGTGTGCTCAAGCACTCCAGTCCATGATGCTCAGCTCCTTCTGTGTGCTGTTATACAGTTGTATGGCCCTGGGGACAAATGACCTCCGCAGCCTGTCTGTCCTGCAGGAGAGGGACCGGAGTCTGTTGCTGATCAAACTCCTCTGATTGATGATGGTGGTGTGTAGGGGGTGGCGGTCGTTGTCCAGTATGGAGTGCAGCCTGCTCAGGGTCCTCCTCTCGGCTATTGTAGTTAGAGACTCCAGCTCCATGCCCACCACAGACCCTGCTTTCCTCACCAGTCTGTCCAGACGCCCATTGTCTCTTTTCCTAGTGCTGCCACCCCAGCATACCACAGCATAGAACAGCACACTGGCCATGACAGACTGGTAGAACATCAGCAGGAGTCTGTTGCAGACACTGAAAGACCTCAGCCTCCTGAGGAAGTACAGCCTGCTCTGTCCTTTTCTGTAGAGTGCATCTGAATTAGTAGACCAGTCCAGTTTATTGTCGAGGTGTACCCCCAAGTACTTGTAAGTGCAGACTGTCTCGACATTCTCCCCATCAATCGTGACAGGCACCAGCGGCGGGGCGGTTCTCCTGAAGTCCACCACCATTTCCTTGGTTTTGGTGGTGTTCAGTTGCAGCTGATTAGTTCGGCACCACCCAACGAAGTCCTCCACAAGGCACCTGTACTCCCCCTCCTGTCCATCCCTGATACACCCCACGATTGCAGTGTCGTCAGAGAACTTCTGCATGTGACAAGTCTCTGAGTTGTAGCTGAAATCGGTGGTATACAGGGTGAACAGTACAGGGGAGAGCACAGTTCCCTGCGGTGCACCTATGCTGCTGTCCACAGTCTCTGATGTAAGGTCCCCAAGTCTGACAAACTGGGGCCGTTCCGTGAGGTAGTCCGTGATCCAGGTCACCAGGTCCATACAGCACCGTCCATACAGCACTGCCTCCTTTGTCCAGGTGAGAGTGCACCCTGTGTAGAAGATACAGGATAGCATCCTCTACCCCCACCTTCTCTTGGTAGGCAAACTGCAGGGGGTCCAGTGCATGGCGAACCTGAGGTTTGAGAAGGTTGAGCAGCAGTACACGCTCGAGTGTCTTCATTAGGTGTGAGGTGAGGGCAACCGGTCTGTAGTCGTTGGGTTCTTTTGGGTGAGCCTTCTTGGGTACAGGTATTAGGCAGGAAGTTTTCCACAGTGTCGGGACCTTGCCTACCTGCAGACTCCTGTTGAAGAGGTGTTGGAGAGGTTCGGCTAATTCCACTGTGCAGGTCTTTGACAGCTCATATCATGAAAACGCTTAGAGACACCGTCATGGTTTACATAAAACACTTATATAAAGTCACATATGGACTTTCTAAATATCATGTCAAATTTGACCTTCAGTGACCTTGAAAGGTCAAACTCAAGGTCACCCGATCTAAATGCGGTTATAAATCGGACAGTTCTGATCCGATTTCGATTTTTTGTTTAATCGGTCCAAGGTCAAGGTTAGAGGCCAAGGTCAAAATTTTGGCCACATGCTAAGTGCATGGTGGTGCGGGTGTAGCAACTCTCGGAGTGCTTATGTAGTTATCAGAGCAAGTGAGCGGAGCGGAGCACGGAGCGAGCGGGAAGCGGAGCGTGCGAGATATAGTCGGCGCGTGGAGCGGGTTTTAATCCAAAGGCCCGAGCGGTGGTTCTGTTTCGCTTCAGTTTCTCCCCGATACCGCTCTCATCACGAGTCTGGGGCGTGTCTCTCACAGACTCACGTGTGCCTTCAAAGGTTAGCCTACAGAGATCATTGAGAGATGGAGTTTGGTTGAAAACGTAGATGTTCACACTTGTGTTGGTTTCAAATAAATACGTTCTATTTTTTGATTGATGCTGCGGTTGCTGGGACTTCTTTATATTATAGGATAGGCTACATTTCAAATACATGTCTGACATGTCACATTTTGTAGTTTTTTGCCTATTTATATTATGATAATTAAGGAGTACATTCATGCTGTTCCATGTGTTTCATTAAAATAGTAACGTAATTTTTTTTTTGAAAAATATGCTGTTCAGCCAAATATGACAGCTTACGCTCAAAGTAAAAAAAAAACAACTAAATGACAGGGTTAATTAAGAGGATACACATGTGAGTTGTTGATCACACAATGAAATTATTTGTATCTGTTACATGATTTTTGGAAAAGAAGTTTAAAGGGTTTCAATCAACAGGCTAACAAAGACACTGCGCGTTAGTTCAGGCCACATCGGGCAGCGTGTCTCAGATGCAATTCGGTGGAAAATGTTAGGCATTGCTCCTTCTTTTGAGCGAGCGTGGAGCGATTTCACCGGAGCGGAATGAAATTTTAGGTGAGTGGAGAGCGGTCTTAGAGCGGAGCTGTCTGGTTCAACTTTGAGCGCTGGAGCGAGGGAGCGAACACTCGCGTGAGCGAGGAGCTGAAATTTTGGCCGCTCAGCTCCGCTCACATGCTCTGGTAGTTATAGATGCAATCCAAGCTGTTGGCCCTGCTTAAAATATGCAGTTTATTATCACCAATCATCACTACGGAAGGCAATTAGCAAGCCTCCTCCTCTCAAGGATGGCTTAACGCAGCCATCACAAGAAAGAAAGAAAGGATGGGATGAAGAGATAGAGAGAGAGATGAAGAGAGGGAGAGAGGGATAGACAGAAAGTAATATTGAGATAAGAGAGAGAGAAAGTGATAGTGAGAGAGGAGAGAAAAGTGATTTGAATGATACTAGAACACAAAAGAAACACTATTTTCTTAAGCATCCACAAAGAAACATCACTTTCTTAAGCATTCCCTCATGCCTTTATCATACCAATCTCACTAAAACTTTTTTTGCCGGCAGCAAAATGCTAGTTTGTGGCTATGTGTGTAAGTATTGGTGTGATCATGAGTGGATGACTCATGGAAACCACAATACAATATATCGGCTCCCCTATACACTCTGAATCGTCTATGAGGCACGGCATGCCAGCTTTGCTTCTTGGTGCTCTACAGAACAAAGGACAACACGGAACTTGTCACTGTCCTCCCCAACCTCTCTCTAACACACACACACACACACGTACAAAAGCTCTGTTCTAAGCTGACCAGTAATTTGGGTGGTAAGGGGAGCCCAGCTAATCTAGCCCTTACATCGCCCAGAGCTCCTTAGACATGAGTTGTGGGTGTGTGTGTGTGTGCAAGTGTATGTGTTTGTGTGTGTTCATGTGTGTGGGTGAGTGTATGTGTATGTGTGTGTGTGCGTGTGTGTGGGTGAGTGTATGTGTGTGTGTGTGTGTGTGTGTGTATGTATGTGGGTGAGTGGATGTGTGTGTGTGTGGGTGAGTGGATGTGTATGTGTATGTGTGTGTGTGTGTGTGTGGGTGAGTGGATGTGTGCGTGTGCGTGTGGGTGAGTGGATGTGGATGTGTATGTGTGGGTGAGTGTGTGTGTATGTGTATGTGTGCGTGTGTGTGTGTGGGTGGGTGGATGGGCTGTCTTGATATCTACCACCTCAGCAGTAGAAAGAGAGAAATATGTGTATTTCGGTCTGGGCTGCTTTTCAATTTGTTTTACCCACACCCACCTTTACCCCCCGCCGTCTCTGTAACACACACAGCTTTAGATTTTTCTCTCAGACCTTCAGGTGATTTGTTTGCATACTGTGGGCTGGGATTAGCAGTGTGCATGGACCTGAACAAATGTAAAGATTTGGCTCTCTCCAGACCTTCTCTATATCTCCTTTGCACACACACACACACACACACACACACACACACACACACCATCACATCCTGGGTCAGTTTCAATCCCACAATTTTATGCTGAGGTACTGTTAGCAAGGCACACATACCTACACACACACACACACACACACACACACACACACACACACACACACACACACACACACCATCACATCCTGGGTCAGTTTCAATCCCACAATTTTATGCTGAGGTACTGTTAGCAAGGCACACATACCTACACACACACACACACACACACACACATTACACAACACAAACACACAGACACATACACACAGCACACAACATGAATACACCATAGAATATAAAATGATACACTCCGTCTCTCTCTCACACAAACACGCAGGGGATATTTGCGGTGCTATTCTCTGAGGGCATTCAGTCTTAGGGTAGCACGTTAGCTCTGCACCCAAGCCATGGCAGTTTCTCCCCCACATGCAACTATGCCGGATCGGTCCTGCAGACCAGGAGCCAGGACAGGGGTTTGGGCCCGGCTACGGGCCACATCCGCACAGGTGAGCCGGAACCGAACCCGTCCATACACACATCAGCACACACACACATACACACACACACATATACACGCACACACACATACACACAAACAGCTTCCCCCAAACCACACACACATACACACGCACACACATACACACAAACAGCCCCCCCAAACCACACACAGATATACACGCACACACACATACACACAAACAGCTTCCCCCAAACCACACACACATACAAACACATGCACACACACACACACACAAACAGCCCCCCCCCCAAACCACACACACATACATGCACACACACACACAAACAGCCCCCCCCAAACCACACACACATACAAACACATGCACACACACACACACACAAACAGCCCCCCCAAACCACACACACATACACACACGGTTATGTGAGACAGCTTGCTATCGTCTCGGTTGGGCACCTGTGTTTTTGCATGGGTAATCGCACCCTCCTATTTGCAGCGTGGTGGCGAAGGAAGAGGAGGAAGAGGAGGAGAGGAGGAGAAGAGGATGTGGAGGAGTGGACTTCAAAGGAGCCTAATGCAGCTCCATCCATTATGCATCAAAGGAGCCAGAGGCTGCCTGTGCATGTATGAGAAGGGGAGTTAATGGAAGAACGCCCAACTATTCCTAAACACCTGCAGCAGGAACCTAGGGTCAGGCCTCTTCCTCTGCAAGCACCCATAGACCCCGTTCACACTAGACTTTTCAAAATCCAGATTATCAGGTTTTTCAAAATCCGGATAAAATTTATCCTAGTGTGAATGCAAATTATCAGGATTTTCCAGGGGTTAAGCCGGATTTTCAAAAACCACCTCATGAGGTGTTTTTTTAAGGGATCTTGAGGCCGAAAAACCTAGTCTGAATGCTAAGGGATCATTAATCCGGATAATTGCGTCATACTTCCGGGTTCACAGGGTCATCATCACGGTCATCATCACGCGGTCATTGGTCATTCCCGCGAGACAAGACCGCGACGTCTCGACCTTCAAAACTGTTGGCGCGTTGTTTGGGTTTGTTAGCACTGTTGTTTTTTCATTTTTCATTAAATTTGCGATGAATCAGTACGTTACTTGGTCGGCAGAGGAGACCAAGCTCCTTATATCTACTTTTGGAGAGCAGGAGACGCAGAAGAAGCTGGGTGCTTTGTACCGCAATAAGCTGTGCTTAGCGACATCTAGCGGTTTCTATTCGAACTGCAGTCATGGCCAATTAACTGGATATTCGCCGGACAGGATTTTTGAAAAAAAGATTAAGTAAAGTCTGGTATGAACGCAAGAGGTTCTAGGATAAATTTTATCCAGATTTTGAATCCGGATTTTGAAAAACTCAGTCTGAACGGGGCCATAGTGATGTTACACCCATAGTGATGCTGCTCCCATGGTGATGCTGCTCCCATGGTGATACTGCTCCAGTAGTCATGTGGCGAGTGATGCTGTTTCCATAGTGATGTCGATCCCATAGCAATGCTCTGTTGGTAGGGGATGTGAGAGACCAGGACCAGGACAAGGACCAGTCAGGCATGGGGGCTCACTTATACATACACAAGTACCAGGGCCCTGGCATCCGCATGGAGGTGCATGCCCACACAGACCAGGACCAGGGCAAGGTCATAAGCATGAGCACACACACACACACACACACACACACACACACACACACACCCAGACCACAACCAGGCTAAGGACACATGAGGACACACACACAGACACGCACACACCCAGACCACAACCAGGGCAAAGACACACACACACAACCAGACCACAACCAGGCTAAGGACACATGAGGACACACACACAGACACGCACACACCCAGACCACAACCAGGGCAAAGACACACACACACAACCAGACCACAACCAGGCTAAGGACACATGAGGACACACACACAGACACGCACACACCCAGAGCACAACCAGGGCAAAGGCACACACACACAGACACGCACACACACATCCAGAGCACAACTAGGGCAAAGACACACACACATACAGACACGCACACACACACCCAGGCCACAACTAGGGCAAAGACACACACAAACACAACCAGTCCACAACTAGGGCGAAGCAATGGGTGCACTCAGAGCTACTCCTGCATTCACTATATAAGCCGCTCTATGCATCTTACCTGACCTGACACACACACACACACACACAGTTGTCTTTAGCCAGAGGAACTGAGTTTGATGAAGTTCTTGATTACAAAGTGGTGTTTGGGTTTGGAGTCTGCATAGGCAAGGCAAGGCAAGGCAAGGCAAGTTTATTTGTATAGCGCATTTCATACACAACAGCAATTCAATGTGCTTCACAAAAATAAAAGCAAAGGACAATATATAAAGGCATAAAAGATAAAGTAATTGTAGAAGCATAAAAGGTAAAACAAGTGTAAAAGCATACAAGTAAAATCAATATGTGGTAGAAGCATAATAGTTAAAACAAGTGTAAAAGCATACAAGTAAAATCAATATGGTAGAAAAGGTAGAAGTCATCACCCCGCCGGGACTCAAACCCGGGTCTCCAGGGTACTAAACGGGGGCTCTGACCGCAACGCCAACGTACACTCAAGTGTCCATCATGCATCTCCCACCATACTTCTCACACAGTGGGTGGACCTCCGATGACCTCATAGCAAGCCATCCCAATTCTGACACCAGTTGTAGCGAAGGGGAGGAGAAGTCACCCCACCGGGACTCGATAAGCGGCATAAGAGGCATTCGGTAATGGACTTCCTCTGCACGCACACACACACGTGCGTTTCCATGGCTGCAGATGGCTGCAGAAGAGGCCCAGTCACATGGCACACCCCCGAGCGCAGACGTAGAATCTGCATTCTGAAGGAGCCATCATGCCAGAGGGCTCCGAGAGCTCCTCTTTCTTTCTCTTTGTCATTTACTCTGAAGTGCACTCAAACACACACCAATCAGGAAACCACAGGTCTCGTCTCCGCACCTGTGACAGACACCAGACGACTGGGATGGTTTCATCAACTCGGACCGTCGCTGCAATCACAAAACTCTGCCATTTAAGATGGATAGCAGAGTTACCTCTCTCTCTAGATGATGAGGATATTTATCGTCAGTGCCGTATGTTGTGTGTGCAAGCAAATGTATTGGCACGAAAATTTGGTAACTGCTCTGATAATGTGAAGTTGACTCTCTTTAAAGTGTATTGTTCTCCTCTATACACTGCACATTTATGGTTAAACTATAAAAAATCCAGCTTCCAGAGATTACAAGTGGCTTACAATGATGCGCTGAGGATACTTCTAAAAAGGCCCAGATGGACAAGTGCAAGTGAGCTGTGTGTGAGTGCTGGAGTCAATACACTGAATGCAGTGTTGAGAAATATAATGTACAGATTCATCTGCAGGCTGAATGACTCAAAAAACCCATAATGTTGTGGCTCTAGTAAGTATGGTATACAGTGACACGCGCTGCACATCTCAGTATTGGAAGCACTGGTATAAGTGTCTCTTGAAACATTAGATGTTTTTGATTTTGTGTGCTGTCTGTAATGATTTGTTTTTTATTGTGATTGTCTGTTATCCTTTTTTATTTGTCTGTTTTGTGTTGACTTGATTGTTCTTTGTGGGGATGGACCTTGAGTCTGGAATAAAGCATCAATCAATCAATCAATCTCTCAGCACACCCACACACAGATACACACACCTCACTCACATCAGCACACCCACACACAGATACACACACCTCATTCACGTCCACTTCCACACACGCACACATACACAGATACACACACCTCATTCACGTCCACTTCCACACACACAAACACACAACAAACTCACAAACACATCACTCAGCAAAGCATTCACCATCAATGCTTTTACACACACACTCACACAAAGAAACTGTCCCCAACAAAAGCACGCCAGGAACTGCTGTTATTGATTTGTTTATTCATCAATCTCCCGTAGTCAAATGAAAAGGCAGTAGGGTCCTTTTTTTTTACAAAACATAGAAAAAGATCAAAGAAATCAGAGCTGTTATCAGAGGCACACACACACACCCAGACACAGGAACACAGATGTACACACACACACCCAGGCACATACTAACATAGACACACACACACACACACACACACACAATTGTCTGCCTAATATAGAAGGAGGGTGTAGTAGGGGTGGGTATTGGCAAGGACTTAACGATATGATACGTATCACGATACATATGCCACGATACGATTCTATCACAATACATTGCGATACTGGGTATATTGCGATATATTGCGATATTCTACATTGTTCAGTGAAAATGTCAAAATAGAGCTAAATTATCAGTTGCAATCTAGATAGTCTCACATCTTATCAAAACTTAATTAAATCAACAAATCTCAGAGTTACTGAACTCAATATAACAGAAAAACATAAAGTGCATAGGATTGGAGTCAGAAATTGATATAGTATATTGTGAAAATTAGTATCACTTTATTGATGTTTGAAACGATACGATATATTGCGATGCGATATATTACGATATTTTTTGCACACCCCACAGCATACTGTTATACTGCTGTGCCTGTTTTAGTGTAGTGGGGGGCTGTGTGCACATGCTAAATGTTTGGACTACCTCATCATCTCACACACCATCCACACCTCCCAAACTATCAAAGAACAAAACAACTGCCTTTCACAGAAAGGACGGGTACATCTCTGACACACAAAGCTTGAATCTGAGAAGACAGAAGAGAACTAGAAGAGACTAAAATAAAGTTTCTGCACCATATCCAGTGGTACATATACATGATGGCTTTGTGTACCATCTCCACACACACACACCACACACACACCAAACAGGCCCCAAAACGAACATGTGCACTGTAGCGAAGAGGAGAAGTCACCCCACTCAGCCTCGAACCCGGGTCTCCGGGGTACCAAACAGGGGCTCTGACCGCAACGCCAAAGAGCCAGGCTCGTTGGGATGGCAGTCAGAGCACACCCACAACTTTAGTGATGGTCACTCCATCACACACACACAAACAGTCTTCGAAAACCACAAAGTGTGTTGGACTGAGTGATAATTGTGAGTTAAAGAGGGGTACTAAAGTAGGTGCTTTAGTGAAACACCCAGATCTCAGAGTATGGGGTACACCTAAGAGAAGTCTATGGGTATTCTGTACAAACAAAAATAAACTACAGGGCTCTACCATTAGGTTTACCCCCTACTCTGATTTCACACACAAGTAACTAAATGTGTGTAAGCCATCACTCAGAGTCTGTGCAGCTCCAAGGACGAGATTACCTCAAAGTAGATTCAGCACTGAAGTACGGAGTCCAACTACTTTATGTCTGTGTGTGTGTGTGTGTGTGTGTGTGTGTGTGTGTGGGTGGATGTGTATGTGTGTTTGATGCCAGAACTGGCAGCTGTTGTTAGGCCTGAGGCTTCTAGCTGTCAATGGGCTTCATGTGTGTTTGTGTGTGTGTGTGTGTACATGGGCGTGTGTGTGCGTGTGTATGTACATGGGCATGTGTGTGCGTGTGTGTGTACATGGGCGTGTGTGTGTAGGTGTGTGTACATGTAAGTGTCTGGCGTAATGACTGCCGAGGAGTAAGTGAGAATGATGGCTAAAAGCTGACCCAGTTAGCTTGTCTGACAAGTGTGAGTGTGTGTACACATGTGTATGTGTTTAAAAGTGTGTGTGCACGTGTATGTGTGTGTCTGTAAACTACTGGATGTGTGTGTGTGTGTGTGTTTGAGTGTGTGTGTGTGTCAGTATGTGTGTGTATGTGTGGATCACCGCTGTGGCAATAAGCGTTGTGCACGTGTGTGTGTGTGTGTGTTTGAGTGTGTGTGTGTGGATCACCGCTGTGGCAATAAGCGATGTGCATGTGCGTGTGTGTGTTTGAGTGTGTGTGTGTGTGAGTATGTGTGTGTATGTGTGGATCACCGCTGTGGCAATAAGCATTGTGCACATGTGTATGTGTGTGTATGTGTGTGCGTGTGTATGTGTGTGAGAGTGTGTGATTGTGTGTGTGTGTGTGTGTGTGAGTATGTGTTTGTATGTGTGCGTGTGGATCACCTCTGTGGCAATAAGTGTTGTGCATTTTCTCCAAGACCCGCTGTGCAACCCCAACTGTGTGCCTGGATGCCGTCCGAGCCTGTGTGTGTGTGTGTGTGTGTGTGTGTGTGTGTGTGTGTGTGTTTTCCTTGTGAGAAAGGCCTTTCAAGAGGCGGCCAAGCGGGAGTCTGGCCAGTAGCACCTGGGACAAGCAGCTCTCTGAAGGCCCCTGGGAGGAAGCCATGCGGCTGTTCCAAGAGTATGCACAGTTAGGACACATCACTTTCCATAGAAGCCTGACACCACAAGGAAGGAGAGGAAACCCCTGGGCCATCACCTTTTCAGATGGGATTGACAATTCCTATGGGGCTGTGCTATACCTCAGTGGCAAACAGACCAAGGTGTAGATGTCCGACTGGTGGAGTCCAAGGCCAAGCTGACGCCACTGGATCAAAAAGGGGATGCCATCAAATCGGAGGTCTGTGGTGCAGTCTTTGCAGCAAGGCTCAGGAAGTATGTGGAAAAGCATAGCCGGTTGGAAATAGACCGTTGGTTCCACCTAGCTGATAGCCAAATTGCACTGTGGGCCATTCAGCGGGACAGCTATGGCTACCAGATGTTTTTCGCCAACAGGATTGGAGAGATTCAGCAGTCTACACCCGTTGAAGACTGGTGGTGGACCAGGCAGTGTCAATGTTGCTGACATAATCACAAGGAGAGCTACCATAAAGGACCGCCAAAAGGCTTGGCAATGTGGACCAGAGTTTTTGAAGTGGCCAGTGGCTGAGTGGCCAAAGGAGTCTGCTGGAGAAGTTGTCGTGGATGCCAGGGAAAGCGTCAGTAAGATGCGGAGAAAAGCATTTTCAGCTGTGGTAACCAGAGCGCAGGCCAAGAGACATCAAGACGTGGTCACTCAGGCAGAAGAGCCTGAAGTGGGTGTGACTGCTGATATAACTCAGCCAAATCTTTACTTAGATGTGTCCAGTGCGAATCAAGCAGAAGGACACATTAAGCCCTCACCGAGAAGAATGCCCACTGGCTCAGCTGTCAAAGACCTGGATGTAAAGACATTTAGCAGTTTATCCAGGCTGGTGGGTGTTCTCGCTTGGGTGAGACGGGCCGCCGATAAGTGGTTAGGCCTGAGAAACCAAGCTAACAATCAAAAAGCGAGTCAATTATCACACCCTAAAGAGGAACCTTAAAAGAGAACTTCGGTGTAAAATGAAAAATGGCATGTTAAAACATCATACCATGTTGGTATGTGTACTGAGGAGCAAAATTGATTTAGCCTGTTGCATTCAGAGTTTAGCTATTTTTTATCGTTTGTCCAGAAGGCTAACAATGGAAGTGGTAGGTGCCCTTAGACTACGCTATTTTTAAACCATTAAAACAGCTCGAAGAAACTCCACACTCCATCGGTAGTACAACAAAGGCCCTGACATTAAAAACGAGGCACTGAGAACTTTGTAAGTGTACACAACATTTATTAATAAAACTGTTTTGACAGGCAGTGCCTTGCTGTAGTTCCTTGTCGTCGCCATGATGAATGTCCGCACAAGTCGATGGACGAACACGAACCAGCAGGAAGAATAGGAGGAGAGGTAGTATAATCTACTTGTTTGGACTTTCATCATGGCGGCGACGAGAAACAACTGCAAACTACTGCATGTAAGAACAACTTTTTAAATAAACGTTGTGTACATTTACAATATTCTCAGTGCTTTGTTTTGAATGCCTTTGTTGTACTACTGATGGAGTGTGTAGTTTCTTCGAGCTGTTTTAATGTTCTAAAAATAGCGTAGTCGTCATGCTTCGTCTAAGGGCACCTACCACTTCCATTGTTAGCCTTCTGGGACAAACGATAAAAAATAGTTAAACTCTGAATGCAACAGGCTAAATAATTTTTTCTCCTCAGTACACATACCAAATCGGTATGATGTTTTAACATGCCAATTTTCATTTTACACCGAAGTTCTCCTTTAAGCGCTTGTACTCTGTACTGAATACCTTGAGTATGCCTTCAGAACCCTTTGCCTGGCAGCTCAAGCAGGTGAGATGTTCCCAGATACATGGAGGCGAAATTACGCTCGATAGGGCGAAGGCAGGGCGAATTCGCCGAGGGAGGCGAAATACAGTTGGCGAAACCTGAACTTTATTTAAATGAGAATGATGTGATAACCAATTATATCAGCGTGTGAAGTCCATGTAGACCATGCAGTTCTGCAGCAGTTCTGTGCAAGACTGCCGTTATATGTAGCTGCTAGCTAGGCTACCTTGCTGGGCAGCTTCTGTTGGCCAGCCAGGCTGCCATGGTAGACTGGCCGACGACGTGATCACTGACATTGGATAAGATCTATAGCTGTCCCGCTAGCTAGATAACTTGCTTGAAATATTGACGACCACGCCCCCAGGCGAAATTTCGCCAGGCAAAATTCGCTTGCCATTTCGCCCTGTGGAAACGTAGCGTTTAGGGGCCATTTTAAGCTGGCCAGGGTGATCAGCGTCAATCCTAAAAAAGAAGGAACAGTGAGAGGTGTTCAAGTCAGCACACTCCCCAGGTACCCAGTTGCGATCAAAAAGCCAGCCCATGTGGGAAGGACAGAGAGGACAGCCAAGGCGGTTTAAGAAGTCCACCATGAAGATTCCTGCCACAGTTCTTCACAGAGATGTAAGGCATGTTGTTGTCTTAGTTCCAGTGGAAGAGCAAGTTAGTCACAATCCCGATGAATGACGTGACCTCCTTGGGTTCCAGAACCAGGAGCTCAAGTGGGAGGTGTGCTGCCAAATCCTGTGCAGGGCCTTTATTTTGAAATGCAGTAGGATGTTTTGTTTGAAATGTTGTAAATACACTTTTATGTTGAAGATTGTGTTCAAGGGGAAGTGGGTTTGGTGGCCATTTTGTTTTTCTTTTGCCAGACAAAGGAAAAGTCAGTTAAGCTCAGTGGGAGCCAAAGTTTGGCAGTTTGGTAGCGTAAAAGGGCAAATTGAAGTGTGTGAGCCATTCAGGGAGGCTACTGGTGAGTTCTATGTTTTTTGGTGTTTGGTGGTGGTGTTTGATGTCAGAGATGTTGTAACAATGCATGTAGCTATCTTTGCTACCTGCTTTGCTTTAATGCTTTGCTATCAGCTTTGCCTTAATGCTTTGCTTTGCTGTAATGATGTTGCTCATGGGTTAATGCATTTGTGTCTTCGCTTTTTTTTAATTTTATTGTAAAGGTTTTCAACCTGACTGATTCAATTCCTGATTCTGACTGTTTTCGTCATAATTGTACCAAAGTGGAATTGCAATTAAAACACAACAAAACAAGAAAGATGTCCTAGTTGATCCATATTACCCTGATGTTGGCTTAGGCCTTTTTCAAGTTTGGGCTGACTTCAAATATAAAGATAACCCAGGACAACTTGACAGTGTGTGTGTGTGTGTGTGTGTGTGTGTGTGTGTGTGTGTGTGTGTGTGTGTGTGTGTGTGTGTGTGTGTGTGTGTGTGTGTGTGAGTGAGTGAGTGAGTGAGTGAGTGAGAGAGAGAGAGAGAGAGAGAGAGAGAGAGAGAGAGAGAGAGAGAGAGAGAGAGAGAGAGAGAGAGAGAGAGAGAGAGAGAGAGAGAGAGAGAGAGAGAGAGAGAGAGAGATTGTGCATAACCTGTCAGAGTCTGAGTGTTTTTTGTTTTGTGTGCGGATGCAGCCTGAATCTATGTGTGTTGGTTTGTGTGTCAGACTTTATGCGAATGCCCTTGTTTGTGTCTGTCATTCCCATTTCTCTCAGAGGGATTGTACATGTACAGAAGTCTTTTGTGTGTGTGTGTGTGTGTATGTGTGTGTGTGTATTCAGATCGCTGGAGTCTGGGTTCTGGCTTTTTTGGGTCCGGACGGTTGATCTGTGTTCTCAGACAAATAGGCAGATTTGTGTTCTGCACCATTCACTGACCCAGCCTCATTTCGGGCAGCTTGTGTTTTTATTGGCTGAGAGCTGCTGTCTGTCACTCCTGCTGTTTGCTTCTTCACTGAAGTCAACGAGGGTGGGTCTTCCTGTTCTCGTTTGACAGCTGCCGCCACTCCATCCTTCTGCTCTTTCTTCACCTGTGACCCCTTCTTCTTCGTCTTCTTCTCCTCATCCTCCTCCTCCGTCTTGAGCTTGCCAAGGGGACGGGCAAACGGATCTCCAAGGGAGGTCTCACACAGTGTTGGTCCCGCCCACTCTGGAATCTCCATCCCCATGCACTTCATCAACTGGCCCATGACCTCGTCAACGTAACCATGGATACGAAGGTCGGCATGCTTGTCCTGTTAGGAGAAAGATGATTGACAACTTTTAATGCATAACACTTAGAGCTGTGATTGGGCCTTAAAAGTTAGGCCCGACAAGGCGTGAGCCCGGTAAAATTCGGCCCGAGACCGCCCCGGACCCAGAGCTTGGCAGTTTTTCTAAAGCCCGAACCCGTTTGTAGCCCGACATATTCAAATATGCGCATGCATACAGATCTTTTGCCTTTCGTCAAGAATGAGACATTTATACATTTTAACATCATTTATTATGACAAATGTGAAAAGTTGAAACAAACATGTAAGTTGGAACAAATAAATAACAATTTCCAGAGGTTAGCCTCCTTTTCACCTTCGCAGCATTCATTTTCGCATGTGTCTCGAGCTCATCAAAACCTTTTAATTACCGCACACTTGGCCCGCATGCCCGAACCCGGCCCGAGCCTGTGTGAAATGATAGAAACTAAGCCCGAACCCGGCCGAACCTGTCTGGTCTGGTCGGGTGCCGTCGGGCTCGGGCAAAGATCTTCAGCTCTAATAACACTCGCCAATTTCACTACGCATCGCAATGGTAATAAAATATGACTCCCTGCAATAAGGAACAGCAACACACATCCACACATATCATTAGAACACGACAAAGTACACAATCTACACATACACAGACAGACAGACATGTTACCTGTTTGATGTAATATGTGGCATTTCCGTTGTAAATGCTCTCAGACTTTTATTGTGACACGTTTTGAACTGGATGTTGCTGTTCTGATGGTAAAGCCGGTGTGTACGAGTGCTCATTAAAAAGCTAGAAGGCTAACACAGTGAGTTAAAGAATCTAAAGATAGCAGAGTAATGTACTAATATGCTATGTAAATTTGGGGACGGCTACCATGAAAAGAGCAGGGACTGTAACCTGTAAACCTGGACTTTACAAGCTCTAGTCATTAATGTGTAAACACCATGGACAAAGAGGGCAAGGCCAATCAAGGTGATGGCCATGTCTATGTAGCCACTGAGGACGTCACTTCAAATCAGTGCAGAGAGGAGGACATGCTGACAATCTCAGAAAACATGAACACAGCTTTTGCTGACAGATTGCTCAGGCTTCTGGTAAAGGAGAACTTCGGTGTAAAATGAAAATTGGCATGTTAAAACATCATACCGAGTTGGTATGTCTACGGAGAAGCAAAATTTATCCTGTTTTTAGCCTGTTGCATTCAGAGTTTAACTATGTAAGGACGTCACTTTCCGGAACCAACGGCGGAACAGGAAGTGGAGAGCGAGGGAGTTCGCTGCGAAGCTTCCAGCTGTCGTAACAGAGCATGTCAATAAAGCAATCATTGTATCTATCTCTAAAGTCTCTTTGTCCACTTACGGGAGCTCAGCCGAAAGGTCCCACCCTAATCTATCCGAATAGTGCATAAGTTGACTCGTGAGTGAGAGTTAAGTCAACCGAAGGCATTCTAGTTACATGAGTGTCTCTCCTACTATGTATTACTTGGGTTCAACCGGGGATAGCGTCGCTTAGGTCGTGCCAACGGCCGATTTATATTCTGGCTACACCACGAGCATAATATGGAGCTAGTCTAGAGAGTGCCAGCGGTCATGCAGCTATCATAGGTGCTTATATCCCTGCTTATGTCGTCGCTTTCCTTCCCCAGAGGTGCTGGGTCGGCTGATACAGCAGCACGTGGTAGTACTAATCTAACATAAGACAGAAGTTACCCCCGCTAAAGAATGACAGTTCTACATGACGTGGTCCAAACCTAGGTGATTAGGCTAGGGACTCAGGGCAGGAAAGTATCGTCTGCCTGAGTATGCGCCTAATCCCAGCCAGGCATTATGGGAACGCCGTTACCCAAAAGTCTACTTAAGCAAGATAATATGTTCACGAGAGGCAAAAGTGGAATATAGCAATAATGACAATTTATTAGTCAGGTACAAGTTTACCAGTCCGGGTTACAAAGTTTACACATACAGTTAAAACAATGAGTATGCTAAGGCTATCACTAGACTAAGGAAAACATAAGAGAAAACATAAACAGTCAGAGGATCATACCTGGTTGCTCAGAAGATGACTACACAGCAAAAGGGCTGCGGGAGATCTGGATACAGAAAAACTCAATAGGCTTCTTTGTCTATCTCCCCTTAAGTACCCAGTTGACACAAAGGGTGTTTTTCTCATCAGATACCAAATGTCAGGCCTTGAGATGGATCACTTGTGGAGCAGGGTGTCGGACTCTGAAGGCGGTCACTCGTGATCCCAGGGACTGTGAGGCCAAGGGTTTCAGATCTTTATTAAATAGATTAGATATAGTTGCAGGACTGAGACCATTATACCACTCGAAGTGAGACCATCAGAATGAGACCAAACATGACATGTAAACCTTATAGCATTATCCACACACAATATACGGTTGATTCCTGTATATCTTGCCCTGCCGTAGATCAGGGTGAGTTCCCCCGCACCATCTGTTGGCAGAGCCCAATGAGGACACAGTGGGGTGCGGGACAACTAATTAAGATAACACAAGTTAAAGATCTACTGTGGGTTCTCGTGGACTGAGGCGATGCATCAACTGGCCTTTTACGATCCTTTGTGTTTTATCAGCTGCACAACTACTTAGGACACTCCTTTATTGTGGTAACTGAACCTCTCAGGCAGGCCGGAGCCTTACAACTATTTTTTATCGTTTGTCCCAGAAGGCTAACAATGGAAGTGGTAGGTGCCCTTAGACGAAGCATGACGGCTACGCTATTTTTAAACCATTAAAACAGCTCGAAGAAACTCCACACTCCATCGGTAGTACAACAAAGGCCCTGACATTAAAAACGAGGCACTGAGAACTTTGTAAGTGTACACAACATTTATTAATAAAACAGTTTTGACAAGCAGTACCTTGCTGTAGTTTCTCGTCGCTGCCATGATGAAAGTCTGCACAGGTCGATTGACGAACAGGTAGTACAATCAACTTGTTTGGACTTTCATCATGGCGGCAATGAGAAACAACTGCAAACGACTGCATGTAAGAACAGCTTTTTAAATAAACGTTGTGTACATTTACAATATTCTCAGTGGTTCGTTTTGAATGCCAGAGCCTTTGTTGTACTACCAATGGAATGTGGACTTTCTTCGAGCTGTTTTAATGGTTTAAAAATAGCGTAGTCGTCATGCTTCGTCTAAGGGCACCTACCACTTCCATTGTTAGCCTTCTGGGTCAAACTATAAAAAATAGTTAAACTCTGAATGCAACAGGCTAAATCAATTTTGCTCCTCAGTACCCATACCAACTCGGTATGATGTTTTAACATGCCAATTTTCATTTTACACCGAAGTTCTCCTTTAAGCTTAAAGGCCTAGGGAAATGAAAAAATGCCTCCCAAGTAAACTTCATATATCGATTCTAGGGACATTTTTGTGTTGACTGACGAAATGATGCCACCTTTGGCACAGTAAACAGCGAGAAAACTGGCAAAGAACAGCGCTTAAATTTCCATGCTTTGGATCCAACCGGAAGAAGCAGACCATAAGGCCGTGATGTCACGAGTTCAACACAGATTGTGTTTACATTATGGCTGACCGTACAGTTGACGATGAAGAGAGCGCAGAATTTAGCGATTATTCATCCTCATCCGGCATTTCTGATCCGTTTATTGACGAAGAAGACACAGAAAGGGAAGAGGAACAAACTGAGCAGAGTGAAGAGACTTTACATGGGATAGAACCGTACAGATTCGAGCCTGAAGTTACCTTGTCTAGCCTAGGCATCACCATGATGCTGAGTGTGGCCGCAATCACGGCAATGGGCGATAAATGGGGGGATTAGGCTTTGTTTGGGTACTTTTAGTGACTCCTATCAGCTGATCAGCACTCTCACACGCACAGCCACTAACTCAGGTTACAAACTGATACAACCAGAATGCCACAAATACATCTAGCTTGCTTCCACGCACTAGCAAAATACTTCAACTACTCTGAAGACCGAAACATAACTCAATCGGTAATCGCCATTATAAACTTGCCTTTATCCTTCGGGAACAGACACATCGACACCCCTTCGGCGTTTGTGTTGCTGCATCCACCAGCAATACACCGCTTCCCTCCTCTCTTTCACTTCCATGACTAACCTTATGGGCCCGATGGACGCAAAATGCGTCCAAATTTACACTCATTCTTCTCTGTTGAAGTACTCCGGAACGGTACATCCTACATTGTTGGCACTAATACCAAACAAAACAACAGAACCAGGGCTTTACAACGTGACCTCCCGCTTATTTTTGTGACCAAGTATCGGCGAGATATTAATATTTAAAGACTCGCCAAAATTTCTCATATTAGCGCTTTGCACATGCATTACTCTCGATGAAATTACTCGCGAACCCGTGATCGGAGAGATAAGACACGCACATCACTACAAACTACAGACCCTCAGCTTTCCAACGACACCAAGTAGACTACATATTATCTCGTTAATTTATCACGTTTAAACAAGGGATCAAATATTTGCCAAGTAATGACTTGACAAATTTTTACTTCGCCCATTTTAGTTATCCAGTTATCAGTCAATGCATAATAGCAGAACTTACCCATTCTACTGCTAGCATGCATTTCTGTCAAGACACCTTTCATACAGTTTTGAAATGACTGAAAATTTCTGCATAACATCCATAATCCTGTATAATCCTGATATAACTTCCTTCATTACATGGAACATAGGCCCTTCAGGCAGACTACATATTTATCAACATTGATAAGCCACTGAATATCCCACCATCATGGTTGTTATATTGCCAGATTCCAGACAATCTCCTCTATTCACATATGAATATATATGCTAACCAGAAAGGCGATAATAATTCAAAAACTTTACAGAAACTTCAATAGTCGAGACGGAAAACAGCGCAAGTGAATACAAACAGCTCGAGAGCGGTCCAACTTGTGACGTCACACATAGCTCCGGCCACAATGGCCACGCAGAGAAAGAATTCCCCGAGATTTGTCGGCGGGAAGTTCAAAATTCCGCTGTCCTTTTGTTATGCGAAAAGCTGTGATGGTGAATGTCACAGAAAACGGTCAAGGAGTACCTAAACTGTGATTTTGCATGCCATAAGGTGTTGCATTTCACTAGGCCTTTAAGAATGCAACAGTGCAAACAATTCACGAGACAAACAGTCAAGAAGAAGTCAAAGAAACTAGTGCCTAACGGCCACTATCTGGGCAGAGGCTCTGCTCTAAAAATGTTCGGTGATGCTTCATTTGGAAATCTTTCAGATGAAGGCACTCAAGATCTGATTGTTTTGATGGGAGAAAATGGAAAATTTTCAGCACTTTCCTGGCAATCAAGGAGAGTTGAGAGGCGTGTGCAAAGGAAACGTTGGCAATGTGTGAGGTAACTAGGGGTGTGCAAAAAATATCGTAATATATCGTATCGCAATATATCGTATTGCAATACACTGTATCGTTTTAAACATCAATATCGTGATACTAATTTTCACAATATACTATATCAATTTCTGACTCCAATCCTATGCACTTTATGTTTTTCTGTTATATTGAGTTCAGTAACTCTGAGTTATGTTGATTTAATTAAGTTTTGATAAGATGTGAGACTATCTAGATTGCAAATAGCAACTGATAATTTAGCTCTATTTTGACATTTTCACTGAACAATGTAGAATATCGCAATATATCGCAATATACCCAGTATCGCAATGTATTGAGATAGAATCGTATCGTGGTATATGTATCGTGAAGTCCTTGCCAATACCCACCCCTAGAGGTAACTGATAATGCCATTTTTCTGGCAATGCTGTTTTCTGAACTGACCTCAGTTGCACTGATCATGCACCACCTGTCATCTCTGTAGCAGACAATCATTTACTTGTTGATGCACTGAAGTCTTAGCCTGGTAAACCCGCCCCTCGTACTTCATTTCATTTCGTGCAGAGGGTCTGGACCGGAGTCTCTTGAGGAGCATTTGGCAAGTCGCAGAAAGTACGATCCAATCAGCGAACAGAGGGTGTGTTCGTTAGCTGTGACGTTGACCTTGTGTGGTAGATTTGAATTGTAGTGTGTAGGTAGGCTAATTGAATATGTAGGTACAATTGGCCTTAACTAATCAGTCTCATTAAATCAGTCTCATTAAAATCAGTCTCATTAATATTACCATTAATTTCGATGTTTAATAATAAATTATCTAACACTAAATCTATGGTATATTCCGGATTGTTATGTTTACGCTACTAGTGTAGTAATAATGTATCACTTACCGTTTTACACTTACACTACAGTCAATAGTATTCTCATGCAACCGGAAGGGTTGAAGGTAATTGGAGTTTCTCAGATTGGGTGGCTTCAATGAATGCAGCAGCAACACAGACAAACACAGGAGACGAGTGTGAGGCAGAGAGGAGGAGCAACAGAGTTTGAGAAGGCGCGCGAGAGACGCACGGGGAGATTGTATATGTGGAGATGCTCCTGAGGTGTGTCGTGTCTGTAGGGACGCGCAAGATGAATAAATCAGAGAATGGAATGTTATCTAAGGTGTTGGGGGAAGGGAGATCACCACGTGGTTTGCGCAAGAACAAAGGACTTTCGTCAAAGTTAACCTTAGCCCAATGCCTTATATCATTACCAGTTCTACGTGGTAAGAATGCCATGGGGGAAAGCGATAGGTAGGTGCTGCTGAGTGGATCATGTAAACGGCCCCAGTCACTGTAACAGTAGCCGGCTGGTTCAGGTTAACCCTTGGTGAGCATCTGTCTGTACGTCTCCAGTTGGCCATCCCCTCAGCTGCTCTGTCCTGTACAGCTCACATGAGGTTGCGTGAATAGCTGTAGTCAGCGGCCAGTTGTGCGTGTTACACCTGGGAGTAGGGACTAACAGCCTGAACTATTTACTTGATTATAGATAGTGTAGGGGTAGGTGTAATAGCTATAGTTTCTCCCTAAGGTGCTGTTCCTACATGCACAAGTACTTTGTGTTCTTTGTATACTGAAATCTTCATGGTGTAAAAATGGGTGTGTGATATCCAATAAAGGTGTTAGAAAGAAGAGGTAGAGGATGGAACATGCAGGAGGTTTGGAATGTTCCTGACGATTCCGTTGAAGTTTGCAGAGTCCCTTTTCGTCCAAAGCTTCTTTGACGAGGGAAAAGTCTCTGGTTGGTGGTGCGCGGCACAAATAATAAAGGAAGAAGGAATCCTGGCGCTTCTAACTTTCAAATAACTGCTTGGGCTGCTTACTGTTAATGGAACTGTAATTAAGCGGTTGTATCTTAGCAATAAAGAAGTAGCGAAGTACTGGTTACCGTGGCCAATGGTAAATGCAAAAGCACGTTGATTCTTCTTTGTTGCAAGGCGGTGAACTTTCACCAGGTGCTAGGTTTTGGAGGGGTATCTCTATAGTCCAATGTCCAGACAGAGAGACCGCATTATTGGCACTGCCACTCCTAATTATAGGGAGGGAAAGTGGAACACAGCGATCCTAGCGGTGGCGTTCCTATCCCCAGAGCGATCCTATTAAAAATCCCAGAGACCGATTTTTTTGAAAGATCCCATAAAGGTATGACACGGAACTTGTGCACCAGACATATTTTTCAGGCTATATATGGGGATTATCTACTAACTGTGAAAGTATTGTGTGAAATTTCGTCCTATTTAAAAAAAATCTAAATTGTGCCTAACTTGTCATAAACGGACTACAACTTTGAGTCGCTCCCGTTACGTCAGTAAACACAAGTTCACCATGCTGTAATTTGCGACTGATTGCAACCACAGGGAAACAAATAAGTGCAAGTTTTCACATTTCATAAAGATTCCATAAAGCTACGGTTGTGGATTCTTATAATCAGATGAGTTTTATGTACAGAATCGTTGGGTTTCACTTACTTCTCTCGCCGGAAGCTAACTGTTGGTTGATGTTGGCTAACTGAATTGGACAGGCGCCAGATTTTACGGTGACGTCATACACGCGCCTATCGTTCAGTGTAATCCTTTATCAGCTTTTTAATTAACATTAAAAACAATTCACATCAGTGAAAAAAAGAAAGTATGACCACCTGAATCGATAGAACTGCCCAGCATGCATATCATATGAAAACCACTATCTTAACTTTGGAGTGTGAGCCGAAATGTAATTTTTTTGAAGAAAAAAATCCCATTCATTTCGATATAGAGGTGAGGAACGCAACCACCAGGGGGCGATGAGATAGGCCTATAGGAGCCTCCCTATAGGAGCTGACTGATGTGACGTCGATGTCATGACGGTCCCGGAAGTGTCGGTTTACTGGGAGTTGTAGTTTTAGCGGGGACTGTGGACGTCCCTACAAATACGTGACGACCAGGCGTAGCGATTGGGTAAAGGCAGAGGCACTTTTTTTAAACTTCAGCAGAGTCCACACCTCCAGCAAATCGTTTCTGACGATCTCTGTTCCAGACCCTCTGCACGAAATGAAATGAAGTACGAGGGGCTGGTTTACCAGGCTACTGAAGTCTACCAAGTCTGTTTCTGAGAAAAGACTTCGCCTGAAAATAAGTAGCATCAAAGAACTAGCATCAAAGCACTAGTCCCAATGCAGAAGACTCAGCATGTTTTGTGGAGCCACACAACTGAGCAACTTGTGGACTGTCTGACCAAAAGGATGTGTCAGTGTGAAGCTAGGTGTATACTCGCCGCATGCAGAAGTGCGCGCGCAAAAGTGACGTCACAGCGCTGCACGCCCATATATACTTCATTCGACACACATGGCAATCTTCTCCTTGTCAGAGGTGTCAAATGCCACAGTAGTTCGGGAACCTTGCGTGTCAGAGGAGTGAAACATGACTGAATTGCAGGTTTACATCACGATTTGGGAATTAAACTGGATAAATCCGAAAAGGTTTAAGTCAGTGTGTATATTTACAGTGTTTTCAGCTTTATAAGACCTTAGGAGTGATGATAGGATAAGGCAAAAAGTTAGCTTAATAAACGAACTGCAAGTTTGCACCTAAGTTGGTTTGTGGATAAAACTGAACAAAATCCTAAAAGTTTTTAGTCAGTGTTTGTATTTCTTGTGAGTTTCCAGTAATATTAGCTGATTTGTAGCAATGGAAAATACATGTTTAGGCTGGTAGTTACTAGGCTAAAGTTAGCTGAAACCAGACTAGCCATTGCCTATTGTTTTCAATGGGGCTGCCGCACGCAAGTTACAAAAAATCGGAGGTGCAGACACGGCAACTATACGCTTGAGAACGCCGCGCCAGATGTGCACTGACGTCATTTTGACGTCACTTTTGCGCGCGCACCACTGCACGCGGCGAGTATATCCAGGCCTTGAAAGAGTGAGAGACGATGTGACTTCAGAGAAATGGTCAGAGGCAACTGGACTTGCACATTTGGTGGACAGACAGACTCACATGTTTAGTAGACTGCAGGTTGATGAGGATTAGTTTCTGTTAGTGTGTGTGTGTGTATAATATTTGGTGGAATGCAGGTTGATGAGGACTAGTTTGTGTGAGGGTGTGTGAGAGAGAGAGAGAGAGAGAGAGAGAGAGAGAGAGAGAGAGAGAGAGAGAGAGAGAGAGACAGACTCACATATTTAGTGGGTTGTAGGTTGATGAGGACTAGTTTGTGTGAGGGTGTGTGCGTGTGAGAGAGAGACAGACTCACATATTTAGTGGGCTGTAGGTTGATGAGGACTAGTTTGCCTCCCCTGCGTTTGGTGATGAGAGGCAGGTCACTGCTGGGCTTGATCTGAAGAGACGTCCCCAAGGCTATGGCCAAATCGGCACGCCTGTAACACACACACACACACACACCTTATGTAATTTATGTGATTGCACACAGGTTTCACATGGACTCAGATTTCATTAATAGCTGAGTATGTTTAAGCAGTTGAACAATCCATTTCAAGCGTTACAGTTAAAGACTACAGGACACACGGTCTCTTCCAAATAAACAGGCTTTCCATAACTGCTGCTGTCTGCCTTGTTATAGTGCAACAGGCCCAGCCTATGGGCTATTACTATGTTTTAGCGCGAGGGCAACAGCTACAGTCTATGTGGGCCATCACCATGTTTTAGTGCGAGGGCAACAGACCCAGCCTGTAGGCTATGACTACCGTAAAATACCAAACAGTAGCCGGGGCTATTATTTGTTTCAATCACTTAACAGACCAGGCATTTATTTGGGACCAGGCAGTTATTTGGGACAGGCGATTAATTCCTTCCTCACAAAAATCTTGCTCAACAAAACTGGGAAAATATGGTACTCAAATTCTTGTAATCAATGCGACTATAACTTTCAGTGTTTTAAATTACTTAACTAAATAACAACATTATGACCACAAAATAATAATTAACAGAAACAAATACAAAATACACTATAATTCAAAATCATTTTCATTCACCAAAAAGCCTCATGTGCATAATGAAATACCCGTTTACAATTCACCATAAAAACACCCCTATCATAATAGATGAAACTCCCCCATATCCAGCCTGTGGTACAGTCCCTCGGTTTCTCCATGGAAACCAGGAAGTACGGAGAGTTTGCATGGTGGTGCAACAGAAATACAGTTGTGCTTTTAAAATGCTAACACTTTGATGTTTAAAACTGCCAGTGTGTGAATAATGGTGTTTCTTTGCTAGTAGAAGTGCTTAAAACAGACAAGAGATGATGATGATTACGACTATGAAAAGTGCATTGTACACGTGAGATTGACAAACAATTTATTGTTACTTCGGATTCAGAATGCCGGTAGGCCTTTCCCTGCACCCCTCGTAACACTGCTATATGAATATGAATGAAAGGTTATTGCAGATGATGGCTTACAACTAAACTTGATAACATGACCTGGATGAATGATCATCTTCTGTCATATCTCCCCTGATTGTGTAGTGAAGGCTTACAGAAAAAAAGCACAATATGGCTACGTGACCACTAAACAAAACTTGCAGCGTCAGTGGTCACGTTGTTTTCCTTGATTTGGTTTTATATAAATTCGACATTCGCATTTATTTGGAACCGGCCTTTATTTATCAAAATATACACCTGCACCCGGCATTTAAAGGGAACCCGGTGATTAATCGGAACTCGGCTATTATTTGGTATTTTACGGTATGTATAGTGTAACTAGGGCTGGGCGATATGGCTGAAATCTGAAATCACGATATAAGTTTCATATCGGTCGATATCGATAATTATTGAAACATTGTGTGACCTATTTAAAATAAGTAACAGGAGGAAAAAAATCTAAATTTAAACATTTTTATTTTTAACTTAACCTTCCTCTGACAGGCAATAAGCATTCAGGCAAAATGACAGTCAACACACGTTCAATGTTACGATCACAATGAAAACTGAACAATTATCAATAAGCTAATAAAGTGCTTAACAAAGCTGGTGTTATAAAGACATGTGCGAAGTGTTAAATGTAAACATAGCGAAACCTGATACCTGAGAAGAACTATCATATATGTATATAGTTTTACTGCATAATTTGCAGACAACATTTGTCTGACTACGATGAGATTTGTAAACTCCAAAAAAGCTCCCATACTGGTGAGCAGAGCTTTCTGTTCTTAGGGCTCATTCACACCAAACACTCTGCGTATTCAGCGCGTGGCCGTTTTCTGTCCGTATTCGTTTAGAATGCATTTTAACAGATTAGACTCTTCACACCGCATGTGTGTTCTGAGCGTATTCTGTCCCTATACAAACATATTGTATACTGATACGCGCTGTACACGCTCAAGTTGGTGTGAATGAGCCCTTATCCACATTTTCCTCGCTCATCGCAGTGGCACTCATCTCCCTTTCTTGACCATGCTGTTTCTGGAAAAAAACACGACTACGAGACAAGAGATGGCGCAACCAAACACGATACTGTGACATGATTGGCTATTAGCGTGTCACTCCCCATACGTTGCTAGGCTACAGAGGACGAGTGCCTTTGCTCATGCAACCAAGCTTGCTTCGCAACAAAGATTTAAAGCGGCGCTAAATCAGAGAGGGCTCTGACTAAACTTACGCCGTTTTCTTAAAACACATAAATAAAAAAAAACATTCTATCGAACGCATTTTCTATTGTTATCGAGTAGGTGTCTATCGAGATACATATCGTTATCGTTTTATCGCCCAGCCCTAAGTGTAACTGGCCCAGCCTGTGGGCTATGACTGTGCTATAAAGTCTAGGACAATCAGCTGACATGTGTACCCTAAGTCCTCAACAACGGTAATCAGAATATGGGATTTAAGCATTTGTTTTTGTATGGTAGTATTCTTTCATAAACACATCCAAGCAACATTTTTTGCTAACATTTTTATTTTTGTCATTCTGAGACACACACACACACACACACAACCTTCTCATACCAACACGCTAGTGATGCGCGGGTCACCCCATGAGGTTTACCCGCAAGTTGGGCGGATTTGGGTAGTAGTTTTTTTTTTTTTTTATATTGTGGGTGCGGGCAAGGTGTGTCAAAATTAAAAAAAAAAAAAAAAAATGTCATCACATTTCTCACTCAGGAACTTTCAGAGATAGCCTACTAGGTGCAACAGATACAGAATAGATAGTAGGGGTGGGTATTGGCAAGTACGGAAGCCCTGAACCGCACTGAGGTAAAAAACAAAAATGGAGATATTATCTCGTTATTTCGAGATACTATCTCGTTATTTCGAGATACTATCTCGTTATTTCGAGATACTATCTCGTTATTTCGAGATAGTATCTCAATGAAGATTAACGTCTTGTACTACAGTGAGAGGCTCTTTCAACTCAGTTGAAGCATATAAATGGAGATTTCCCTCAATAATAAAGGGACTGACACCACACAGTCCAATTGGACATATCGTATTTAACAGTAGCTTACTGTCTAGCTGGGGGTCATCCCTATGTGCCCCGGGTCCTATGTTCCCCGGTATCATAGGATCCTCTTTCCAAAAAAGGGTCCGATGTTCCTCGCTCAATCCAAATATACTGTGGCCACGCATAGGCGTTGCTTGTTGTTGTTGTTCTGTGGTTGGTTGGTTCAAACGCACTTCTGGTAAGATGCGCAAGCGATGCTTGTTCAATGGCTACTTTTAAGCGTTGCAATATGCACTAGTTTTCTTTTTGATGATTAGTCCATATCATTTCTTACAACTTGCCACGCTGTTTATTAAATAAACTGCAAAACATTGCAATCGCTGTTTATTTAAAACGACAAAAGAAACTGCAGAACATTGCTATAAACTGCAAAACATTGCTATACTCTTATTATTTGTGCATGTTTGCTTACTAAAACATAAACATAAATGGCTATACAGGCTATACATGTTGCAACATTTCTGCCAGTTCAGCTCGCCTCTCTGCCGCAGCAGCAGGTACATCGGGGTTCAACGCGTTGTGCGCCGAATGCGGTACAACAACGTTAGAAGACGGGAAACAAAAGCCAAGCAAAAGCCAACAAACTCAAAGGAAACATCAAAAATAAACGGAAGGTATAGGTCCATCAAACCATTAGTCCACTAGTTTTCTTTTTGATGATTTGTCCATATTATTTCTTACAACTTGCCACGCTGTTTATTTAAAACGACAAAAGAAATGGTAAATAAACGGCAGAACATTGCAATCGCTGTTTATCTAAAACGACAAAAGAAATTGTAAATAAACTGCAGAACATTGCTATAAACTGTACAGCATTGTTATATTCTCATTATTTGTGCCTGTTTGCTTACTAAACATAAAAATACGTGGCTATGCAACACGGTCTCATCCCCTTGTGCTATACAGGCAGGCTATACATGTTGCAACTTTTCTGCCAGTTCAGCTCGCCTCTCTGGCGCAGATGCAGGTACATCGGGGTTCAAAGCGTTGTGCGCCTCTAAAATAGCTTTTCAACAATGCGCCAGTGACGAAAAAAGGACCTTTTTATTGATCAAAGGCGCAAATGGTTTATGCCTCCTCATAATAGCATCTGGTGCGCTTCGCGCCAGATCACACCTCTTCTTATTGCTGACCCGCCGTCACGGCGCAATGTCATCTGCTATCTAGACCATGTGATTTTTTGCCTGAAAACATGCGCATGCTGTCATTGCTATTCTGTGCCAGCGCAACGTTCATTTTTTCAGGCAAAAAATCACATGGTCTAGATAGCAGATGACATTGCGCCGTGACGGCGGGTCAGCAATAAGAAGAGGTGTGATCTGGCGCAAAGCGCACCAGATGCTATTATGAGGAGGCATAAACCATTTGCGCCTTTGATCAATAAAAAGGTCCTTTTTTCGTCACTGGCGCATTGTTGAAAAGCTATTTTAGAGGCGCACAACGCTTTGAACCCCGATGTACCTGCATCTGCGCCAGAGAGGCGAGCTGAACTGGCAGAAAAGTTGCAACATGTATAGCCTGCCTGTATAGCACAAGGGGGTGAGACCGTGTTGCATAGCCACGTATTTTTATGTTTAGTAAGCAAACAGGCACAAATAATGAGAATATAACAATGCTGTGCAGTTTATAGCAATGTTCTGCAGTTTATTTACAATTTCTTTTGTCGTTTTAGATAAACAGCGATTGCAATGTTCTGCCGTTTATTTACCATTTCTTTTGTCGTTTTAAATAAACAGCGTGGCAAGTTGTAAGAAATAATATGGACAAATCATCAAAAAGAAAACTAGTGGACTAATGGTTTGATGGACCTATACCTTCCGTTTATTTTTGATGTTTCCTTTGAGTTTGTTGGCTTTTGCTTGGCTTTTGTTTCCCGTCTTCTAACGTTGTTGTACCGCTTTCGGCGCACAACGCGTTGAACCCCGATGTACCTGCTGCTGTGGCAGAGAGGCGAGCTGAACTGGCAGAAATGTTGCAACATGTATAGCCTGTATAGCCATTTATGTTTATGTTTTAGTAAGCAAACAGGCACAAATAATAAGAGTATAGCAATGTTTTGCAGTTTATAGCAATGTTCTGCAGTTTCTTTTGTTGTTTTAAATAAACAGCGATTGCAATGTTTAGCAGTTTATTTAATAAACAGCGTGGCAAGTTGTAAGAAATGATATGGACTAATCATCAAAAAGAAAACTAGTGCATATTGCAACGCTTAAAAGTAGCCATTGAACAAGCATCGCTTGCGCATCTTACCAGAAGTGCGTTTGAACCAACCAACCACAGAACAACAACAACAAGCAACGCCTATGCGTGGCCACAGTATATTTGGATTGAGCGAGGAACATCGGACCCTTTTTTGGAAAGAGGGTCCTATGATACCGGGGAACATAGGACCCGGGGAACATAGGGATGACCCCCAGCTAGACAGTAAGCTACTGTTAAATACGATATGTCCAATTGGACTGTGTGGTGTCAGTCCCTTTATTATTGAGGTAAATCTCCATTTATATGCTTCAACTGAGTTGAAATAGCCTCTCACTGTAGTACAAGACGTTAATCTTCATTGAGATAGTATCTCGAAATAACGAGATAGTATCTCGAAATAACGAGATAATATCTCCATTTTTTTTTACCTCTGTGCGGTTCAGGGCTTCCGTAGGCAAGGACTTCACGATACTGATTTAATGAGACTGATTAGTTAAGGCCAATTGTACCTACATATTCAATTAGCCTACCTACACACTACAATTCAAATGTACCACACAAGGTCAACGTCACAGCTAACGAACACACCCTCTGTTCGCTGATTGGATCGTACTTTCTGCGACTTGCCAAATGCTCCTCAAGAGACTCCGGTCCAGACCCTCTGCACGAAATGAAATGAAGTACGAGGGGCGGGTTTACCAGGCTAAGACTTCAGTGCATCAACAAGTAAATGATTGTCTGCTACAGAGATGACAGGTGGTGCATGATCAGTGCAACTGAGGTCAGTTCAGAAAACAGCATTGCCAGAAAAATGGCATTATCAGTTACCTCTAGGGGTGGGAATTGGCAAGGACTTCACGATACATATACCACGATACGATTCTATCACAATACATTGCGATACTGGGTATATTGCGATATATTGCGATATTCTACATTGTTCAGTGAAAATGTCAAAATAGAGCTAAATTATCAGTTGCTATTTACAATCTAGATAGTCTCACATCTTATCAAAACTTAATTAAATCAACATAACTCAGAGTTACTGAACTCAATATAACAGAAAAACAAAGTGCATAGGATTGGAGTCAGAAATTGATATAGTATATTGTGAAAATTAGTATCACGATATTGATGTTTAAAACAATACAGTGTATTGCGATACGATATATTACGATATTTTTTGCACACCCCTACCTACAACATGCTGTGACCATTAGAGGCTCACTGTTACAAATGCGGAGTTCTCTTTCTCTTAAAATCACTCTATAATTTATGTATTATAATGATATATAAATTATGTATTATAACGAGATATACATTTTGCCGCCTACTCTTGCTCAGGGGTAGCTTTTCAGCAGGTTTTGGGCTTTTTTTTGTATCTGCAGTTATGCTACACCACCAAAACCTCTCCAAGACATCCAATTTCGAGATGGCTAACTTAATTACAGAAAAGTACAAAAAAATGGTGAGGTTGTGCAGAAGGTGGACCAAAAAAAGGTTTGGGGAAAATTTGGACAAGTGGTTTTATCTGATGACAGTCACTGCGTGCACATAGACGAGTTGAATCCAATTGGAAATGGTTTGGGATCGTATCGAATTCATGTGCACAGGCTAAAGATCGTATAGTGATTGGTTTCGCGAATCCGATTGCAACCCCTGGCTTAAGCCGATGTTAATCCGCTTGGTGCCGCCTTGTGCACGGTGTTGGTTTGGATTCGCGTACTCGATCGTACCACTCGATCCCAGAAGCTTCTGTCCCTGATTTTCATCCATACTGAACGTCGAGGCTTTCTAGCGCCTGCTCTCAACAAGTCTCGTTGTCCTCAATTGCTTGTAATATCAAACGCCGACGGCACAGTTCATGTCGTATCAAGGAAACCAAAACACTGTTTGTTCTTTTATACGGACTTCCAAACAAAGGAGAATGCACAACATGCATGCAAATGCTGCTCTGTCAACCTCCTCGAGTGCTATCTTTGTTTTGTATGCCGCCAGATAGTGTTCTTTTTAGCAGCCGTCAACCTGAAGTAGTTCTAACACCACTTGTTGAAAGGAATACAGCGCCATCTAGCGTTGCGGAAACGGCCAGATCTCTGACCATTATCCGCGTACACGAACTCTCATGTGAACAGGGATTTGGGACAGACCACCTGTTGGGTAGCAACACCCAATCCAATCCGATCCTACCATGTGCCCGTAGTGACTGTTACAGGCTACTACTCAGGTGTCTGATGACACTGTTACAGTCTACTACTCAGGTGTCTGATGACACTGTTACAGGCTACTACTCAGGTGGCACAAGGGCTTGCAAACATTGGTGCACAGTTTGGATCAGTGGACCTGAACTCTGTCCTCCCTCACAGACAAACCATTTGCGACAGGGCCAAAGAGCAGGAGAAGAAAGGAAAGGAGAGCCTAATTCACCAGATTGAAAACGCCATGGAACATGGAATAGGCATCACACAGACATGTGGACCGGCAGCTTCAATGTGATGTCGTACACAGTACTAACATGTCCTTTCGTTTCTGAAGATTGGAAACTGTTGAGTCGAGTGATTTTCACATTGGAATTTGACCATACGCTCAGAAAAAGGGCACCAAACATACAAGAACAGATTACCAAAGGACTTCTTGAAGTTTATGGGTGAAGTAACTGACCAAATCACTCAGTGCAAGCATCCGGTTGTTACCTTAAAGGAGAACTTCGGTGTAAAATGAAAATTGGCATGTTAAAACATCATACCGAGTTGGTATGTGTACGGAGGAGCAAAATTGATTTAGCCTGTTGCATTTAGAGTTTAACTATTTTTTATCGTTTGTCCCAGAAGGCCCACAATGGAAGTGGTAGGTGCCTTTAGACGAAGCATGACGGCTACGCTATTTTTAAACCATTAAAACAGCTCGAAGAAACTCCACACTCCATCGGTAGTATAACAAAGGCCCTGACATTAAAAACGAGGCACTGAGAACTTTGTAAGTGTACACAACATTTATTAATAAAACAGTTTTGACAAGCAGTACCTTGCTGTAGTTTCTCGTCGCTGGCATGATGAAAGTCTGCACAGGTCGATTGACGAACACGAACCAGCAGGAAGAATAGGAGGAGAGGTAGTACAATCAACTTGTTTGGACTTTCATCATGGCGGCAACGAGAAACAACTGCAAACGACTGCATGTAAGAACAGCTTTTTAAATAAACGTTGTGTACATTTACTATATTCTCAGTGGTTCGTTTTGAATGCCAGACTCGGAGGACCCCAAATAGCCCCGAGTTGTGGTTTCGGAACTCCGAACACCCTCTTTCTCCACAGTGCTTCCAAACAGCTGTCATAAATGCAGTCGGCCTACATTTTTCTTTTTCTTTTTTCTCAGTTGTTTTGTTTCTTTTGTTGTTTGACACCATTACTGGGTAATAATACTGTATTATCATCTAGAATGCGAATCTTGCATTTTTTTTTCCTAGGGTCAGGTCGGATTTGGGTTACTCTTCACACATATTTTTTTGTGGGTTGGGCGGGGGGGTTTGGATTTCTTGACAGGTGTGGTTGGGGCGGGTGTTAAAAAAAAACTGACCCGCGCAACACAACACTACTACAACACACACACAACCTCCTCATACCAACACATACAAACACACACACACACACATACACACAAGCCTACATGAATTTTCCATGGGGTTTGTGTGCGTGTGTGTATATTATAGGTCTGTGTGTTTTTGTGTGTGTGCATGCATCCAATGAGGTGGTACATATGTTTTTGTGGTGAATTTGTTGGTGAGCGTGTGTGTTTGAGTGTGTGTGTGTGCGCGCGTGTGGGCTTCCTTTGTGGTGAGGCCCATTGTCAGGCAGCGTGCGTGAGTGGGCTCTGATGGTAGATGCAATCTCACGGCCAGCCTGCAGGCTGCTGATGGAAGCTTCCAGAGCACAACGGATCTCATGAATATCATCTCTGCGTGGCCTTTCTGCTGCCAAATGGCTGATTACCAGCACAAAGCCTACCCCTGTCACCGTCAACCTCACACACACATCGGCATTATAATCGCGCACGCCTATGCACACGTGCAAACGCGCACACACACACCAGACAAACACATATCCTCCACATCAGTAGTATTATAATAATGTGCTCTCATACATACACACCCACACACATACACACACACATGGGAAAGTATGTGCTGAAGATGTGCTGTTACTTGAAGTATATAATTTGGCCTGTATTTAGACAGGGCCCACTCATCACTACAGACAGATCCATACACCATAATCATAATAATTGCACCATAATAATACTAGGAACCTTTTTCAGTAAATCCTGTTAACATATTCACTTGTGATTTACCAGGGTCCCCGCTCTGCCCAGTCATATATGTGGTCTTCTATTTTACTCTTTCCTAAGTTTTATTTTATATCTTTGGAAAATCTTTAAATATTATTTCTCTGATTAACGATGCTGCTACACAAAAGGCTGATTGATTGTTTGATCCATGCGCATGTCATCCACATGGGAGTAACTCCTCGCGCCAACACAAAAATCTAAAACAGGCAAAAACAACCAGACCTGGCCACTCTGTCTACCTCAAGGCATTTTATATTTAAGCACAAAAAACGAGCTCGACTGCATGAATACCGCCAAGATGCAGACACAGAGGATGCAATCCCACCAAGGTCCTCTCACCGTCTAATATCACAGTTATTAAGGTTCTCTCACCCCGTCTAATATCACAGTTATCCAGGTCCTCTCACCCCGTCTAATATCACAGTTATCAAGGTCCTCTCACCGTCTAATATCACAGTTATCAAGGTCCTCTCACCGTCTAATATCACAGTTATCAAGGTCCTCTCACCCCATCTAATATCACAGTTGTCAAGGTCCTCTCACCGTCTAATATCACAGTTATCAAGGTCCTCTCACCGTCTAATATCACAGTTATCAAGGTCCTCTCACCCCGTCTAATATCACAGTTATCAAGGTCCTCTCACCGTCTAATATCACAGTTATCAAGGTCCTCTCACCCCATCTAATATCACAGTTATCAAGGTCCTCTCACCGTCTAATATCACAGTTATCAAGGTCCTCTCACCGTCTAATATCACAGTTATCAAGGTCCTCTCACCGTCTAATATCACAGTTATCAAGGTCCTCTCACCGTCTAATATCACAGTTATCAAGGTCCTCTCACCCCGTCTAATATCACAGTTATCAAGGTCCTCTCACCCCGTCTAATATCACAGTTATCAAGGTCCTCTCACCGTCTAATATCACAGTTATCAAGGTCCTCTCACCCCATCTAATATCACAGTTATCAAGGTCCTCTCACCGTCTAATATCACAGTTATCAAGGTCCTCTCACCGTCTAATATCACAGTTATCAAGGTCCTCTCACCCCGTCTAATATCACAGTTATCAAGGTCCTCTCACCCCGTCTAATATCACAGTTATCAAGGTCCTCTCACCCCGTCTAATATCACAGTTATCAAGGTCCTCTCACCGTCTAATATCACAGTTATCAAGGTCCTCTCACCCCGTCTAATATCACAGTTATCAAGGTCCTCTCACCGTCTAATATCACAGTTATCAAGGTCCTCTCACCCCATCTAATATCACAGTTATCAAGGTTTTATGAAAGTGCGCTGATGGATACCATGAAAAACCACTTATAGTGTCTACTGCACTGTGTTCACTATTTAGTTTACAAATTTATTTTCAGCTCTTACAAATCACCAAGGTTCAGACCCCGGTGCCCTCATAGCTGGTGGCTACAGCCATGTTAGCTGGTGGCTACGGCCATGTTATCTGGTGGCTACGGCCATGTTATCTGGTGGCTACGGCTACATTAGCTGGTGGCTACGGCCATGTTATCTGGTGGCTACGGCTACATTAGCTGGTGGCTACGGCCATGTTATCTGGTGGCTATGGCCACGTGAAGTTAAGTGAAGGCTGGAACAGACCGCCATCGGGACTTTTACCATGAGGCCAGGCCGTTCCCCTCGGGATACATTCGCCCTTCAGTAACTCCCAATATGTGACCCACTGACAAGCACAGCTGCTTTTACTGCTGGTGTTGACCACATCATGGAGGTGTAGCAATTAATAAAAACTATAACAGCATTCCAGCAAACACGAGCACACACACACACACACACACACACACACAGCTAATGGAATGCGGGCCTGAAGGTCATACGGAATATTGATCAATGGCGTTTCTCTCCCCACACTCAATGCACCTGAATAAACTATGTTTAGCATATTCATGTATGTCTGTCATTCATTTATGAGATAAGCCACACACACACACACACACCCCTCACCTTGCGCACCTAGGGGACTCTCGACTGAAAGTCTCATCAGTAAACACACACACTTACCTGGAGGCCTCGTCAGCTCGGTTGAGGTCACGGTCGGGCAGGGAGTCCTCCCAGTCCAGTATGGTGCTCATTAGCTTTCCCCTGCACACACACATGCGCGCACACACACACACGCACGCACGCACACACACACACACACAGGCACACACGCACACACACACACTTGTTACAAAATACATTGCGGGAGACCTTTACCAAGTGAAACTGTGCATGTTTTTTTAATAAACAGACCCACACCATGACAGTACATGAAAAGATTTCTAGACACAGACACACATGCGCACACACACACACACTTTAACAGGACATGAAAAGATTTCTATACACACACACACCCCATTACAGGACATGAGAATATTTCTATACACACACACACACACACCCCACGACCGGACATGTGATTTCCTCAGGCTCCATACTGAGGAGGGAGCAAAGAGGGCAGCTGTGTGTTTGGGCCCAACACTGAGAGCCTGTTCCAAATGGCTAAATTCGCTGCCTAAGTAGTTGCCTAACGCGGCAGTGAGTCATCGAGTGCTGTTCCAAACGGTAAAAGTTCTTTTTTCCTGTCGCAGCAGTTGCCTTCAAATTGTCCGCGCGACAGGCAGTTTTGAAGGCAGCTTCGATGATTCCTTCAAGCTCCCTATTACCCAGAATTCTGTGCACTAACTTTCAAACAACTGTGAAAAGTAAATAAAGATGGCGGCCGACATGAATCTTACGGTTGCTGTCGGTATCAACATCTTATTTGTTTGGCACTGTATCGCTTGTATTTTTACAATTTAGATGAGAAATCAACAATGTACTATCTAAATATCCAACCACTTTAACTATTAACAGCGTATTGTAGGATTTATGTACGGTCTGTCAGTCAACTGACTAACGTTAGCCAACTAGCTTACGTCAGCTAGTTTCACGTTCTTGCTACGTGCTAACGTCATACCCCAACTTTTTCTCTCATAAAATCCCGTTCCAAACCAGTATTTATAGAAGTTGCCTTCACCCCGTAGTCATATCTAATTAAGCACCTCTCTATTAAGGGAGGGAGTCATCGAGGCAGCTGCCTTCCATTTGGAACAGAGCCTGAGAGTGGAGGATTCAGTATTTACAGGAAGGGGGGGGTTTCTTCTCCTGCTATCACCGAGTTTGCTGGGTAGTGTAGTCTAGTGTGGAGTTAATAAGGCTATGAAAACAATGGTCTAGCAACTCCAGAATGAAGAACAAAGAGAATCAACACTACTAGTGTGCTCTACGAGTGTGCACTACGAGTGTGCACTGATGCAAATGCATGCATAGGTCTGTGTGTATGGGTGTACCTACAACTACATTAGCCGGTATGGCCATCTGCACACATAATTAGGCATATGTAGTGTGTGTGTATGTGTGTATCCTCAGAGGTCTCAGTGTGAGAAGTTGAGTTGCACTCATGTACACCCAGAGAGACACTGTCTGCCTGGTGCATCGGTATTAGCATGGCAGGCTCATCACAGGACACAACTTACACAACTAACACGAGTGTGTGTGTGTGTGTTTTTGTGTATGTGTATGTATGTATGCTTGATACATATGTACCTGCAATCAGTGCATCAGACAATGCATGTGTGTATGAGTAAGAAATTGCAAACATATTTACTGTGCGTGTGTTTGTGTGTTTCTAAGGCCCCGTCCACACGACAACGTTCCTGGATTTTTTTCTTTGCGGGTTAAAAGAAAAGTCGCGTCCACACGACAACGGAGCAGTAAATATTTACGTCCACACGGGAACGTTTTCATTGCGTTTTCATTGCAGAAGGTGTGCCGTCCCAGCTTGAGGGGCATGATCAGAAGCGCAATGATTAACTTTAAACATGTAATGTATGTTGATTTTAGCAATGTGCGTTCCAGTTTAGATGGGTCAGATGCAGCGACACTTGCCCTATTTAAAAAGCACAGTGTGAAAAGCTTTTGTTGGGCTGAACTAGCGAAGTATACAAAAAACATCCTGTAGTTCAACGTCATCGTTTTCAAAAGGTTGCGTTTACCCTGTCCACACGAGAATGAAACGGCGGCGTTGTCAGACTTTCTCACTTTGGAACCCGTTCTCAAAAAGTATCGTTTTCGGTCACCCAAAACGCCGTGCCGTGTGGACGGAAGGCCAAAACGCAAACAAACTTTACCATTTTCACCTGAAAACGTTGTCGTGTGGACGGGCCCCAAGTGTGTGTGTGTGTGTGTGTGTGTGTGCATTTACATGTTACCTGCATGCCCGTAGTCCTCGGGAGCGCGTCACTTCACAGTAGCGGCCTGTGGGCTTCAGGCCCATCACGCCGATCACCTTTTCCCGCACATACTGCCTGGAGGAGACACACGGCCCACAATGCACTTCAGCGCACTCGCTATTCACCTTATTCTGACACGCCCATTTTCAAAGGTGAAAATCTTCTGCGTTGGTTTACAACTTCTGGCCGGCTTGCCACAGCCATAGACATCCTATACATATGTGTGCCATTATTCTCAAATGTTAATATAATTGTTTTGTGTGCGGATCCTGTGAAATAGGACGGTATTCTGCTCTGAACGCTTGTATATTCGGCTCGGTCCTGGTTTGCCTACCGCTCTGGCTCAAGCCGAGTTCCCACAGGAAAATGTTACAATGTTTAATATTGTGTTTGGCGACGTTCAGAATCATTAAATGTAAAAGCTTGGAGCAGTAGTCTAATTCCATAGCTTACTTAAATACTAGATATATGTGCCGATGTTTTAGATTGTTACATTTCAAGTAACATCAGTTGAGTTGCATGAGGGGAGATAGACCCGCACCGGGGATAAAAATAACTTCCTCATCGCTGGATGCTGGACAACAGGTTATAAACGGGCCCAACAACATTATGCCCTGTCCCCGTGGACAGTAACAGGGTTGTTCCAAGTACAGCCATGTTTTTTATGTAGTTAATATGGTAGCCCCGAACAATTCAAACTCGACATCTTTGTACTACTGTGCCAATGTTATCGACTGCAATAGACAGAGTTGTTCAACCGGAAATACTGAACCAACCAGAAGAATGTTTTGACACCCGTGGTCTCCTCCAGAATAAGGTGAATAGCAACATCCACCCCAGCCCATACACGTCTACTAATCAGGCCAGGCCTAGGTGCCCTTAAAGTACTTTATAATGGCTAGGTACTGTGTGCTGTGGTTAAACTTTGTTGCCAATTACTATCAGGTTTATTTTCTTGGTGACGGCATATCCAACAAGGACTTTTTGCTCCAGGAGTAAGCTATCAAACATCAATTAGCCACGTTCATGTCAGCACTGCTGCCCGTTAGCCACGCTCATGTTAGCACTGCTGTGTAAAGGCCTTAGCGATGCAACACATTCAGACAGCTGGGCCTAACATTAGGAGTGTGTGGCTAACATTAGGAGCATGTGGAGTGTGTGGCTAACATAAGGAGTGTGTGGCTAACATTAGGAGTGTGTGGCTAACATTAGGAGTGTGTGGAGTGTGTAGCTAACATTAGGAGTGTGTGGCTAACATTAGGAGCGTGTGGAGTGTGTGGATAACATTAGGAGTGTAGGTAACATTAGGAGTGTGTAGCTAACATTAGGAGTGTGTGGAGTGTGTGGCTAACATTAGGAGTGTGTGACTAACGGAGTGTGTGGCTAACATTAGGAGTGTGTGGCTAACATTAGGAGTGTGTGGAGTGTGTGGCTAACATTAGGAGTGTGTAGCTAACATTAGGAGTGTGTGGCTAACATTAGGAGTGTGTAGCTAACATTAGGAGTGTGTGGCTAACATTAGGAGCATGTGGAGTGTGTGGCTAACATTAGGAGTGTGTGGCTAACATTAGGAGTGTGTGGAGTGTGTGGCTAACATTAGAAGTGTGTGGCTAACATAAGGAGTGTGTGACTAACATTAGGAGTGTGTGACTAACATTAGGAGTGTGTGGCTAACATTAGGAGTGTGTGGCTAACATTAGGAGTGTGTGACTAACATTAGGAGTGTGTGACTAACATTAGGAGTGTGTGGCTAACATTAGGAGTGTGTGGAGTGTGTGACTAACATAAGGAGTGTGTGGCTAACATTAGGAGCGTGTGGCTAACATTAGGAGTGTGTGGCTAACATTAGGAGTGTGTGGAGTGTGTGACTAACATAAGGAGTGTGTGGAGTGTGTGGCTAACATTAGGAGTGTGTGGAGTGTGTAGCTAACATTAGGAGTGTGTGGAGCGTGTGACTAACATAAGGAGTGTGTGGCTAACATTAGGAGCGTGTGGCTAACATTAGGAGTGTGTGGCTAACATTAGGAGTGTGTGGAGTGTGTGACTAACATAAGGAGTGTGTGGAGTGTGTGACTAACATAAGGAGTGTGTAGCTAACATTAGGAGTGTGTGGAGTGTGTGACTAACATAAGGAGTGTGTGACTAACATAAGGAGTGTGTGGAGTGTGTAGCTAACATTAGGAGTGTGTAGCTAACATTAGGAGCATGTGGCTAACATTAGGAGTGTGTGGAGTGTGTGGCTAACATTAGGAGTGTGTAGCTAACATTAGGAGTGTGTGGAGTGTGTGGCTAACATTAGGAGTGTGTAGCTAACATTAGGAGTGTGTGGCTAACATTAGGAGCATGTGGAGTGTGTGGCTAACATTAGGAGTGTGTGGCTAACATTAGGAGTGTGTGGAGTGTGTGGCTAACATTAGGAGTGTGTGGCTAACATTAGGAGTGTGTGGAGTGTGTGGCTAACATTAGAAGTGTGTGGCTAACATTAGGAGTGTGTGACTAACATTAGGAGTGTGTGGCTAACATTAGGAGTGTGTGGCTAACATTAGGAGTGTGTGACTAACATAAGGAGTGTGTGGCTAACATAAGGAATGTGTGACTAACATTAGGAGTGTGTGGCTAACATTAGGAGTGTGTGGCTAACATTAAGAGTGTGTAGCTAACATTAGGAGTGTGTGGAGTGTGTGACTAACATAAGGAGTGTGTGGCTAACATTAGGAGCGTGTGGCTAACATTAGGAGTGTGTGGCTAACATTAGGAGTGTGTGGAGTGTGTGACTAACATAAGGAGTGTGTGGAGTGTGTGGCTAACATTAGGAGTGTGTGGAGTGTGTAGCTAACATTAGGAGTGTGTGGAGCGTGTGACTAACATAAGGAGTGTGTGGCTAACATTAGGAGCGTGTGGCTAACATTAGGAGTGTGTGGCTAACATTAGGAGTGTGTGGAGTGTGTGACTAACATAAGGAGTGTGTGGAGTGTGTGACTAACATAAGGAGTGTGTAGCTAACATTAGGAGTGTGTGGAGTGTGTGACTAACATAAGGAGTGTGTGACTAACATAAGGAGTGTGTGGAGTGTGTAGCTAACATTAGGAGTGTGTAGCTAACATTAGGAGCATGTGGCTAACATTAGGAGTGTGTGGAGTGTGTGACTAACATAAGGAGTGTGTGGAGTGTGTGACTAACATAAGGAGTGTGTGGCTAACATAAGGAGTGTGTAGCTAATATTAGGAGTGTGTGGCTAACATTAGGAGTGTGTGGAGTGTGTGACTAACATAAGGAGTGTGTGGAGTGTGTGACTAACATAAGGAGTGTGTAGCTAACATTAGGAGTGTGTGGAGTGTGTGACTAACATAAGGAGGGTGTGGAGTGTGTAGCTAACATTAGGAGTGTGTAGCTAACATTAGGAGCATGTGGCTAACATTAGGAGTGTGTGGAGTGTGTGACTAACATAAGGAGTGTGTGGCTAACATAAGGAGTGTGTAGCTAACATTAGGAGTGTGTGGAGTGTGTGACTAACATAAGGAGTGTGTGGCTAACGTAAGGAGTGTGTAGCTAACATTAGGAGTGTGTAGAGTGTGTGGCTAACATTAGGAATGTGTGGAGTGTGTGGCTAACATTAGGATTGTGTGGAGTGTGTGGCTAACATTAGGAGTGTGTAGCTAACATTAGGAGCATGTGGCTAACATTAGGAGTGTGTGGAGTGTGTGACTAACATTAGGAGTGTGTGGAGTGTGTGGCTAACATTAGGAGTGTGTGGAGTGTGTGGCTAACATTAAGAGTGTGTAGCTAACATCAGGAGCATGTGGCTAACATTAGAAGTGATTGGAGTGTGTGGCTAACATAAGGAGCGTGTGGCTAACATTAGAAGTGTGTGGAGTGTGTGGCTAACATAAGGAGCGTGTGGCTAAGTGGGCAGTAGCTCAGAGCAGACACCAGATATTACTTAATGACAAAACTCCTCTGTGACCGCTATTACGTTGCCATAGCGATAGTAATTGGTAGAGTACATGCATATTCTTCTATTGAGTTCTCAGAATAGCACAAAAACATATTTTTAACACTGTAATGCTTTGCCAAGAGAATAGCACAAAAACACACCGTAATGCTTTGCCAAGAGGCACAATAATTCTTCCTTTAATTACGTATTTAACCCGAAGAGACGAACCATTATGATCCCTGTGATCATAATTGTGATCTTTTTGTTGAAGTTATTAGTTTAGTATGGTTGTTTTCACCTGTCTTTTACACTGATTGCTGTACATATAAAACATGGTACAATTTGTGACTCACACCAACACATCATTCTCACACTCATCAGTCCAGATCATCTGATGTGTGCGTATTGTGTGTGGTAAGAAATGTGTGTTGTGTGTAAATGTTATAAATATATATCCATATTATATGGTGTTTTGTGTGTAAATGTTATAAATATATATCCATATTATATGGTGTATTGTGTGTACATTTTATAAATATATATCCATATTATATGGTGTTTTGTGTGTAAATGTTATAAATATATATCCATATTATATGGTGTATTGTGTGTACATTTTATAAATATATATCCATATTATATGGTGTTTTGTGTGTAAATGTTATAAATATATATCCATATTATATGGTGTACTGTGTGTAAATGTTATAAATATACTGTATATCCATATTATATGGTGTATTGTGTGCAAAAAAATAGACACTAGCACTTTCAGACTGCAAGAGATAGGCTGAACCATCTTCAGAGCCAACATAATGTCAAACATTTTAGTTTGTTTTAGTTTTCAACATGCACAACTTCATGTGTGATATCTGTGTGTGTGTGTGTGTGTGTGTGAGAGAGACTGAGAGAGATTTGTATAATGAGTGTTTGTTTTCGGTGTACCAGGTCTGGTGAAGAAGAATTCAATCCAACCTAGTTCAATCCTTCATGCATATAAAAACAAGCCTGTAATATTTCATTCGCTCGCTTATTCAGTCTTTCATGCATAAAAAAAGCCTGTGATATTTTACACGCTCACCTATTCAGTCATATTTGCATACAGAAAGAAGCCCCTAATGTTTATACAATTGCCTATTACAGAGAGAATGGCTGTTTTCTTCAGCACTAATTCAACACTGTCCTCTTAGCCTTTGTGGCTGCATAGTGTTCTTGTAGATTATAAAACTCTGAAGTCCTTTCAGTCTGTGGTTGGGTGATATTACGGTAATAAGGTATCCCGTGGTACCTACAAATAGCAACGGTATCAGTTTCATTACCATCATTAAAAACAATCTGCTGCGTGTATAGGCCTATAGGGACCTTACTCTCTAAGCGGCAAAGCAGAGCTGTTTCAGTACAAGTTTTGAGAATGGGCTTGTTAATGTACATGTTTTGTTGTGATGTCCACACAACAACGCTCGTGTTTTTGCAAGCTGAAAAAAACCCTCACGTCCACGTGCGTAGGATCAATAAATATTCAGCAACCGACAGCAGCGTTACACTAATACCACAAATATCCCACAACCACTCTTTTGTGAAGGTTTGAAGCTGTTGTTGTGAGAGGGCGGTGTAATGTAGGCCTACTGTTCTATCTCTGGTCTCTATAGGGGCAAGTGTCCATTTTGTCGACTCCCTCTGTGATTTTTAATTAGTCATGGTAATATGGTTTAACAGTATCAAACTTCAGAAACCGCCGAACCCTATTTCATTCCAGCCATTCATTTACGTCCATGCATTCATTTACGTTATTTTTAGTTTACTGCTGTAATAACATTTTTAAAAGCTGTGGATTGTCCAATTGAGGATCATCCAAAGCTTCTGAACTGTGTAGTGGTTGCATGTCTCAAGGATGATTATCAGAAAAAGCATGTAGTGTTTGATCAGAAAACGCATGTAGTGTTTGACCAGTAAAAGCATGTAGTGTTTGACCAGTAAACGCATGTAGTGTTTGACCAGTAAACGCATGTAGTGTTTGATGACTTACTTGCCACACTTCCCACACTCTTCTACAAACATGTTGCCGTGTAGCTCTGACAACCGATCTCTGGGGAGAGAGAAATAAATCCACATAATCACAAACACACAGTGTTCACATTTCTCTGGCCAGACTGTATAGCATATTATGACCCTCTGGAACGTGGTGCTACTTACTGATTGGTTGCTAGGCATGCAGTAAAATCGTATATCATGCACGCCTTGAAAGTAGTTCTGGCAAAAGTTTAAAACTTCAGCACCGTTCCATATCAATACCCAACAGAATGTACGTACCTACTGTAACCGTCTCTATCAAACTTTACAAATAATGGCAATGTCGAGTTCAATTTCCATGAACTTAAAAAAAATAGTAAACCGAAAATAACAAATAGATCAACGTTTTGGAATAAGTATTGCATGTGTCGCGTTGCTCAATCCAAGCTAGCTAACACCTGAAGAGCAGTAGCAATCACCTTACCAAATGAAAGGTAACCTTGACAACCAATTTGGCTAGTGACTGAGGGCTGCGTAGCGCTCTACTTAACGTTACAAATATTAGGCTACATTGTAGGCCACATTGTAGCGAAACTGAGTATAAGTTAACCCTGTAAGTTAATTGAGAATTATTTTAAATACATTCTACATAATTGAGTGGCATTAACCGGGTCACAAGTGGGGTAACATCCTCCGAGGCGTGCATTATACAGTTTTAAGTCAACTTGGCTTTGCGTCGGGAAGTTCTTAGGCTCCACCTCGTTGACTTAAAACTGTATAATGCACGCCTCGTCGGATGTTACCCCTTACTTACCAGTTTGTAGTCATAATCTCAGTTTCTCTCTCTCACATACACACACATACACACACATACACACACACACACACACAGCACTTGCAGATGACAGGTGCGAAACACAGAGCTCAATCCCTACAAAAAACAGAATATCACATGCTACAGGATGGAGGGAGAGAGAGAGAGAAGGGGAGGGAGAGAAAGAGGGTGAGTGTGTGAGGGAGAGAGACAGACAGAGTGAGAGAGAGAGAGAGAGAGAGGGAGAGAGGGAGAAGTAGAGAGAGGGAGAAAGTGAGAGTAAGGGAGAGAGGGAGTGAGTGAGGGAGAGATGGAGAGAAAGAGGGAGAGTGTGTGAGGGAGACAGAGAGAGAGAGGGAGAAAGTGAGAGAGAGGGAGTGGGGGAGTGGGGGGTTGTGCTGAGAATGAGTAGACACGACGCAAATGTCAGATGTTGCAGCGGAACACAGCCTCAGAGGAACGAAGGGGAAGAAGAGAGCAAAGAGGCGGGTAAGGTGAACAGATGGATGAAAAACAGCAAAGAGAAGAAGATAGAGAGATGAAAGAAGAGAAGCAAAGAAGTGAAGATAGAGAGATGAAAGAGGGGAGCAGACGGAAAGGCCAGGCGCGGTGGTATCCGGCAGGAGTGAATATCTCCACAATAACATCTCCACGCGTCCCCGTGACACCTCCCTTTGGCCTCAGGTAATTAAGCCCCCACTATCCACACACACACACACACATACAGAGCCTAAATATGGTCCCAACCTCAGCCCTTTTGTAACACACACACGCAGGCAAACACACAAGTAAATACACACACAGGACAAACACCTACATGTAAATCAAGATCAGGTTGCAAAATGTCCTTGTTTTATGTTATAAGGTTATCCATGCCATGTAGAAACATATATTAATAATTTACTTGGATAAATCAATTCTGGAAAATTTCTGGCAAAAAGATTTTGTATGTTATAAAGGAGCAAATTTAAAAAAATCCGGTTTGTATCGGGGTTTTATAACAACTGTTTCTTCATCAAGATAGTTTTATAAATAAAATTTAAATTAATTTAGTTACTCTCTTTTGTTTGCAGGTGGTTTGATGAAGATCCAACTGTCAGTCCCTGAATTATCACGTTTGTGATAATAAGGCAATAAAGATGTGCCAAGTCTGTAATTTTGTGGACTATTTACATATGCATTCATAAAAATAAACTGTTACATAGTCGGTCAAGGCTTTGACACATGATGTTAACATTTATGGTAATGTGGTTCGTGTCATCAAAATTCTGTAGTGTCGTGTTTATTTGCTAAATATCTGAGCAATATGTTATAACTTTAGTCAAATGGAGTAAATATATGCCACAAATACTTACGCCTTGGTAACAATATTTATTCAGTGAGACAAAACAAGTACTGCTTGTAGTGTCTGCAACGCTGGTAGTGTCCGCAACGTTTTGAAAGCATCGCATTAAAATGCTATTAATGTTCAAGAATTTTCAAATTGTTTTGATAAAATACAGATGGAAACTGCAAACAATATAAAAATGTGTAAAAATGTATGTTATAACTTTTGAAAATGGTCTTGATGTAGTGGGTTAATGATGTAGTGTCCGCAACGCCTGAATCTGTGTTTTATGGTACCCATTTATCAGAAGCTATAAAATCACCAATAGGCTTTAATAGTCTCTGTAACTTTAATAGGCTTTAATAGGCTTTAATAGTCTCTGTAACTTTAATAGTCTTTAATATGCTTTAATAGTCTCTGTAACTTTAATAGTCTTTAACTCATTCGATGCCAATGACGCGAAAACGCGTCTTTTACGATAGTAACGCCCAGTGCCAATGACGCGTTATCGAGTCAATTGCGTTTTTTTACAGGGGAGGTGGGGTAATCATCTGATCTAGCTTGTGTACAAAAATCAAAGTTGTAATCACAAGGGAACCCATTCTGTGGATAGTACCAGTATCAGTGTGGATATGTGATCATCTAACATTGTCTCAAAGAAGAGACACTGGACCTGGCTTGCTCAATTGCTCGCAGTTTTGCACACTGCTAGCTTGATCAAAATAAATCCTGTCAGCACGTATGTTGAAGCTACTGTTTTCCTAGCAACATCTCACGTTTAGCTTCTGCAAGCCACCAATAGATTAATTTCACTTTAGGTAATGCATAATTAGCAGCCTGTCGCGCTGTTTCATAGATAGCTACACCTGCACTTGACTGACCCGTCTGCGCCGACAGCAAGTCACTGACAACCCAGCTCTCTACATTTGGTAAAGCGCACGGATTCACTGCACTCTCCCAACATCATAATTTTCTGTGCTATCATTCTCATGTGTTAATCTAGTTGTTCTGTGTGCGGATCCTGTGGAATACGATGTTATTTTGCTCTGAAGGCGTTGTATATTTGGTTCGGTTTCGGTTTGCCTATCCCCTCTCTGAGCCAAGTCCCCACACTAAAATGTTACAATGTTTTATATCGTGTTTGGTGACGTTCAGAAATATTACATTTATTACCGATACTAGATGTATGGACCGGTATTTTAGATCGTGTTTATAGGTCTTCTCTGCTGTACACACACATGCATACACACGCGCGCACACACAGGGGGAGAGCTAGAAGCACTACAGTTACAGTATAACATAGTGTGCTGTACATAAATAGCTGCTAAATAATGTTGCCAGCGTTATTTTTGGTGCAGTATACAATGGGATCACTTTTCATAATGTTTGAGATGTCTCTGAAGCAAAAACAATTGTAATCAAAGACATTTTCTGCTTGAAATGTTGCTCGTTACAAAAAGCCGTTTTTCTCCGTATTTTGGTCAGAAATCAGCATTTTTAGTTACACCCACCCATGTTCTCCAGACAATTGCTAAGGAATGGAAAGAGGTACAAACAAAAAAAACAATTCTGATGATAAAGGAAAGTCTGGAGTTTCTTTTGGTATGTTTTTTGTTGACACAGACATAGAACTCAATTTTCTGTGGGTCTTGAAAAAACACTGAAATGTTCAAAAAATCCTGGCACTGGGACGTGACCAACTTTGAAAATGGCTGGCACTGAATGAGTTAATAGGCTTTAATAGTCTCTGTAACTTTAATAGTCTTTAATAGGCTTTAATAGTCTCTTTAACTTTAATAGTCTTTAATAGGCTTTAATAGTCTCTGTAACTTTAATAGTCTTTAATAGGCTTTAATAGTCTCTGTAACTTTAATAGTCTTTAATAGTCTTTAATAGTCTTTAATAGTCTCTGTAACTTTAATAGTCTTTAATAGGCTTTAATAGTCTCTGTAACTTTGAGAAAAGACACCAGAAACCTTGTAGTTATGGAAACTTTAAGTAAACAACCAATCCTGATAACTTTATTTTTTACCTCTACTGTCCCTGAATATGCAACCTGATCTTGATTTACATCCTAGATACATCAGTACACACACACACACACACCTACCCATACACACACACAAACCTACCCATACACACACACACACACCCAGACATCCACAGACACACACATCTGCACACAGAGATATCAACAACGTATACAGTTCAAGATTCTACTCATCACCTACAAAGCCCTCAATAACCTTGCCCCCCCCATATCTCACCGATCTCCTACACTGCCACTCCCCCCCCTCGCCGTCTACGCTCCTCGGATGCCAACCTCCTCACTCCCATCATCAAAACCAAGTACCGCACCCTGGGGGACAGAGCCTTCGCCATCGCCGCCCCCACCCTCTGGAACTCCCTCCCCCTAGCCATCCGAGAATCTGACTCACTACCATCTTTCAAACTGAACCTCAAGACCCACCTCTTTCAAACCACTTATTACACCCGAGTCTTCTTTCCCAGTACCATCAACATCACCAGTTTCCTTCGCCCTAATCTGCTGTTCCCCTTTGTATCCTCCCTGTCCTGATGTCTCTCCTTACCTCTGTTAATTTCTCCAATACTGTGTGTTTTCACTGTTTTCACTGTTTCTATGTACTGTATGTAATCTATGTCCCATTATTGTGTGTCTGTACTGTCCTTATGTACTGTATGTCCCAATACTGTGTGTTCTGTACTGTCCTTTGTAAAGCGTCTTTGAGTGTCAAGAAAAGCGCTATATAAAACATATGTATTATTATTATTAATATTATTATTATTAACACCAATATGCAGCGTTACCGTGGGAACCCCGAGCGCACGTGCAGTCCATCGACGTTCTGGCTGACGAGGTACTGCAGGCGCCCAGCAGCTTGCAGCTGCAGCAGGGCCATGTGTGTGAGGCTGGGCCGCGCCTCCTCGAACGTCGTGTCAAAGCGGGGCGCCTCACCCCTCTCCTCCATCGTCCACACACCCTTGGGGCCCCTACACACACACACACACACATGCATTTACACCACACACACACACATAAACACACACACACACATGCATTTTTACCCATATATAAATACACACATACACAGTCAAGACAACACACACATGCATTTACACCACACACATATATAAACACACACATACACATGCATAGTAAAGAACACACCCACATGCATTTACACCAGAGACACATATAAACACACACACAGTCAAAAAAACACACACATGCATTTACACCAGACACACACATATAAACACACGCATACACACATACAGTAAAAGGGAAAAAAGAAACATTTTATTAATATGATTTAAATATAATCCAAGTGCACACAGTCATGTATGCACACTCAGCAAAAATGACACGGCTCGAGGAAAATGAGCCGTGACCACTTTAACCCTCTAGCTAATTAACAAGCTAAATATAGTAACTAGAGAATAGGGGTGAGTATTGGCAAGGACTTCACGATACGATACGTATCACGATACATATACCAAGATACGATTCTATCACAATACATTGCGATACTGGGTATATTGTGATATATTGCGATATTCTACATTGTTCAGTGAAAATGTCAAAATAGAGCTAAATTATCAGTTGCTATTTACAATCTAGATAGTCTCACATCTTATCAAAACTTAATTAAATCAACATAACTCAGAGTTACTGAACTCAATATAACAGAAAAACATAAAGTGCATAGGATTGGAGTCAGAAATTGATATAGTATATTGTGAAAATTAGTATTACGATATTGATGTTTAAAACGATACAGTGTATTGCGATACGATATATTTTGATACATTACAATATTTTTTGCATACCCCCACTAGAGAACATGATAGTTACGAATACGAATACTTTTAATGTCCACAAAGTGGAAATTTGTCTCAATGCTAGTTAATGTGAAAGATTGAAGGAAAATGTCTGTAAAATATGTACTTCCTCTGACATTGGAATTATTTATGGGAGCGATTTTACATGCTGTCAGATTTTTGTGTAAATACAGAACAACGCAGCAGCAATTTTATTTTTCGTTTAAATGCATTAGCTGAGCTGATCATGTCTCATGTCAACCACGCTTTTGTCTTTTCCTTGCAGCTCCAAATTAAGTTCGTTCAACATGTTAGTAAGATCAGTTACAAACGCCAAGTCTAGCAGCCACCGATTGTCATTAAGTTGCTTGTGTTCCGCATGTTTAGTGACAGGAAGAAACTCCTTAATCAACGGACAGAGCTGTCGAAATCTCTGCAAGAATTTCCCCCTACTAAGCCATCTCACGTCGGTGTGTAGCAAGAGGACAGAATAGTTAGTAAACCTCTTCCAACTGTGCACGGAACAGACGTCTTTGAAGAGACCTCGCTCGAATACAGCAGGCTATTTTGGTTGCGACATCAACGATCTCTTTCATGCATTTTCCGCATAATGAAGTGACTGCTGCCCTGTAAACGGCATTTTTATTTTCCTTCACATTTCTCAGTTCGCTTTTCACGGGGAAGTCACTGTCATAGTTTTTATGAACAGTATGGGCTAGATACAAGTTAGCGAACTAGCTAGCACTCCTTTGCTGCAGTTTTCCAGTAGCTGTTCTAGTTGTTATGCTAACCAACCTAACAAAAAAATGTAGACAACAGGCGATCTACCAGCACTGCCTTCGCGATCGACTGGTAGATCGCGATCGACGTAGTGAGCACCCCTGCACTAGATGTTTCTGATAGTCTTGAACTCACAGTAAGTCAGTAATAGGCGAGATCTTTGTTGCTTTGTAACTAATTTATGGCTGTTTCGGAGTGCCACACAGACGCACCATCTGTCACCTTCTGTGTGTGTGCGTGTGTGTGCGTGTGTGTGTGTGTGCAAGTGAGGGCGTGTAGAGCAATGCTGCAGGTTCTGCAATGCTTTTATATACCAAAGCAGGCCTGAATTATTTTATCCTGATTTTTAATTAACCGAAGTAATTAAAAGTAATGCATATATATAGCTATATGCGTTGGTATGGCGGAAATATTTTTGTCACGTCCTATATTTAGCAGAGCAAATTAGACTATGGCGGGTGGCTAGGTGTGTGTGTGTGTGTGTGTGTGTGTGTAAACGAGAATGAGAGGGAGAGAGAGATTTGAACAGAGTTGAATGAACAGAACAATAGTTATATGTTAAAGCAACAATAAGTAGTTTTTCGCCTTCGGTCGCCCTACAGGTTGGAAGTGGAATTGTGTCTCATAGAGAACTACAGAGAGACAGTCCACTCCTCCAAACTTACTTAGTGCGGTTATAGCCCATGGAGGTGCCTTTCATTAAGTTACAAGTTTATAAACCACTGATATCATTTGGGAAACATTTTTTAAGGTTAAAAAAATGACTTGTTGCAGTGTTGCTTTAAAACCATGTGGGAGGAAAAAAGACGCAGAATCAATTTGTGGCAGCCCACCGCACACTAGGGGTGGGTATTGGCAAGGACTACACGATTCGATACGTATCACGATACATATGCCACAATACGATTCTATCACAATACATTGCGATACTGCGTATATTGCGATATATTGCGATATTCTACATTGTTCAGAGAAAATGACAAAATAGAGCTAAATTATCAGTTGCCATTTACAATCTAGATAGTCTCACATCTTATCAAAACTTAATTAAATCAACATAGCTCAGAGTTAATGAAGTCAATGTAACAGAAAAACATAAAGTGCATAGGATTGGATTTAGAAATTGATATAGTATATTGTGAAAATTAGTATCACGATATTGATGTTTAAAACGATACAGTGTATTGCGATACGATATATTGCGATATGATATATTACGATATTTTTTGCACACCCCTACCGCACACCGGCCTACACATAGGAACACTGCACTTACTACATAATATCATACATGTTGAGTGTGTGTGTGTGTGTGTGTGTGTGTGTGTGTGTGTGTGAGTGTGTGAGTGTGTGTGTGTGTGAGAAGCCCATGGAGGCTGATGTGATGTTTCTCGGCTGGCAGACCGGCAGCTCTGGAGACTGAAATGCATGTTCTGTCCCAAGCCGGGTGTGTGTGTGTGTGTGTGTGAGACTGAATTGCATGTTCTATCCCAAGCCGTGTGTGTGTGTGTGTGTGTGTGTGTGTGTGTGTGTGTGTGTGTGTGTGTGTGTGTGTGAGACTGAAATGCATGTTCTATCCCAAGCAGTGTGTGTGTGTGTGTGTGAGAGACTGAAATGCATGTTCCATCCCAAGCCGTGTGTGTGTGTGTGTGTGTGTGTGTGACACTGAAATGCATGTTCCATCCCAAGCAGTGTGTGTGTGTGTGTGTGTGTGTGTGTGTGTGTGTGTGTGTGTGTGACACTGAAATGCATGTTCTATCCCAAGCAGTGTGTGTGTGTGTGTGTGAGAGACTGAAATGCATGTTCTATCCCAAGCAGTGTGTGTGTGTGTGTGTGTGTGTGTGTGTGTGTGTGTGTGACACTGAAATGCATGCTCCATCCCAAGCAGTGCAAATGTTGTTTTCCATACTATGTTCCTTTTCAGTCCAACAGAAAAGGAGGACAGAGGGACACAGATTGCTTCACAATTTCTCCATAATTCACCAGCGCCGATGCCTGCCGAGTGTGTGTGCGCGTATGTGTGTGTGTGTGCGTGTGTATGTGTGCGCGTATGTGTGCGTGTGTGCGTGTGCAAAAAATAGATAACACCCACACCTTCTGTGTGCATGTGCGTGGATGCTGTCTTTGTTTGTCTGTGTATGTAATGTGTGTATGTAATGTGTGTATGTAATGTGTGTATGTAATGTGTGTATGTAATGTGTGTATGTAATGTGTGTATGTAATGTGTGTGTGTAATGTGTGTAATGTGTGCATGTAATGTGTGCATGTAATGTGTGTGTGTGTAATGTGTGTGTGTAATGTGTGTATGTAATGTGTGTGTGTAATGTGTGTGTGTAATGTGTGTATGTAATGTGTGTATGTAATGTGTGTGTGTAATGTGTGTTATGTGTGTATGTAATGTGTGTATGTAATGTGTGTATGTAATGTGTGTGTGTAATGTGTGTATGTAATGTGTGTATGTAATGTGTGTATGTAATGTATGTATGTAATGTATGTGTGATTCATAATTCTCTCTGTTGGCCCAGTCAGAGCAGCAGTGCCGGCTGTGTGTTCTGGCAGGTGTGTGTGTGTGTTCTGGCAGGTGTGTGTGTGTGTGTTCTGGCAGGTGTGTGTGTGTGTGTTCTGGCAGGTGTGTGTGTGTGTGTGTTCTGGCAGGTGTGTGTGTGTGTGTGTTCTGGCAGGTGTGTGTGTGTGTGTGTGTTCTGGCAGGTGTGTGTGTGTTCTGGCAGGTGTGTGTGTGTGTTCTGGCAGGTGTGTGTGTGTGTTCTGGCAGGTGTGTGTGTGTGTTCTGGCAGGTGTGTGTGTGTTCTGGCATGTGTGTGTGTGTGTTCTGGCAGGTGTGTGTGTGTTCTGGCAGGTGTGTGTGTGTTCTGGCAGGTGTGTGTGTGTGTGTGTTCTGGCAGGTGTGTGTGTGTGTGTTCTGGCAGGTGTGTGTGTGTGTGTGTGTGTTCTGGCAGGTTTGTGTGTGTGTGTGTTCTGGCAGGTGTGTGTGTGTGTGTGTTCTGGCAGGTGTGTGTGTGTTCTGGCAGGCTTGGTCTGTACTTGAAACGGGGCAACTTGGAGACGGGGCATTGGCACACCAGGAAAATGGTCCTCAAACAGAAGCTTTGCCACCACGGGGATTGCCACACGGGGATAGTTTTCTTCCTTTTAATCCCAAAATGACAATAATCTCAGTAAACACTAAGGAACATTACCTTTATACAAATGGAACCATGCAGTGGGACCTTTAATAACGCAGTTTTACCATCTTTCAGCTGTGTCTACACCACTAAGCCCTAGTCTAGTCTCCACTACTAAGCCCTAGTCTACTTTCCACCACTAGCCCCTAGTCTAGTCTCCACCACTACGCCCTAGTCTAGTCTCCAGCACTAGCCCCTAGTCTAGTCTCCACCACTAGGCTCTAGTCTCCATCACTAGGCCCTAGTCTAGTCTCCACTACTAAGCCCTAGTCTACTTTCCACCACTAGCCCCTAGTCTAGTCTCCACCACTACGCCCTAGTCTAGTCTCCAGCACTAGCCCCTAGTCTAGTCTCCACCACTAGGCTCTAGTCTCCACCACTAGGCCCTAGTCTAGTCTCCACCACTAAGCCCTAGTCTCCACCCCTAGGCCCTAGTCTAGGCTCTCCACCACTAGGCCCTAGTCTAGTCTCCACTACTAAGCCCTAGTCTAGTCTTCACCACTAGGCCCTAGTCTAGGCGGTGGGCAGCCTGTGCTACAGTAGAGGGCATCAGGGGAAGCAGAGGGTCATCTCCATCCGGCAAGTACACTGGATAATATGGAGTGCAAAACCTTATAGAGTCGTGCCATTCATTGCAATAAGCCAGGGGAGCCCACTATGTCGAGCGCGATCGACTGGTGCTGAAGGCAGTGCTGGTAGATTGCAGGTTGTCTAAAACTTTTTGTTAGGTTACCATAACAACTAGAACAGCTACTGGAAAACTGCAGCAAAGAAGGAGTCCTAGCTAGTTCTCTAACTTGTATCTAGCCCATACTGTTCATAAAAACAGTGACTTCGCCCCAAAAAGCGAAGTGAGAAATGAGACGGAATTAAAAATACAGTTAAGCGGGCAGCAGTCACTTCATCATGCGTTCTGTTCGAGCGAGGTCTCTTCAAAGACATCTGTTCCGTGCCCAGTTGGAAGAGGCTTACTAACTATTCTGACCTTTTGACAAACCGACATGAGATGGCTTAGTAGGAGGAAATTCTTGCAGAGATTTCGAGAGCTCTGTCCAGAGATTCGGAACGTGAAAAAAATATTTCCGCCATATCAACGCATGCCGACGTTTCAGCCAGCCTCTTTTGTTTGCACTACTTTTAATTACTTCAGTTAATTAAAAAATCAGCACCATAGTCTCCAAACGATTCTGTGGGAACGGCACTACAATATTTCACTTTATTTTGCATTCCTAAAACGAAAAAGAGATTTGGAGAATCATCAGAATAAACCCTGTGGAAGTGAAATATGTGCTGCCGCATTCTACTCTGACCTACAAAATGTAAGCAGACATCAATCACCTGCCGACAAAAAATAACTGTAAAACATGTCTGTTGCAGTACCTATACAAACAGAAACCAATTGTACCAGGAAAAGAGGCCATTAGTTGGGTGTGTGTGTGTGTGTACATTCATTTAAATGACTGGGGGAAACACGCACACGAGCACTCAGACCTGGTCCTGAGGTGTGCGTGATGCAAAGTTCTCTTCCGCCCTCTAGTGGCTAAAAGCAGGAAACAGAGCAGCAAAAATTCTAGGAAATGCAGAAGAGTTGCATAGTTGATTAGTCCCCAAAACATAAGACCATCATACATAATACTGATGTAAAAACAGTAGGAAATAATTAAGACAAAAAAATCAGTTTCCCTCAATTTATTTTGTTCTGAGATCGCTTGGGCCCGAAATCATAATCATGATTAAAATTCGACTTATTGAGCAGCCCTAGTGCGTGTGTGTATCCTCAGAGGTCTCAGTTGAAGTTGAGTTGCACTCATGTACACTCAGAGACACACTGTCTGCCTGGTGCATCGGTATTAGCATGGCAGGCTCATCACTGGACACATACACAACTAACACAGCCTCTACACAGATACACCTACACACAAAAACTTACACACCGCAACAACCACAACCTAAACACAGCTTAGGATACACTTACCACAAAGTGTAGCCCACAGAAAAAACATCGCTGTGTCGGAGCTAGATTACTATAAACTAGGCCTAACACACAACCCGACAAAAAACACACAGCATTGATCTGTGAGTTTGTGCTGTGTCAGGAAGGCCACACCATCTCTTATGGCCTCATGTTTGTGTGTGTGTTTGTGTGTAGTGAGAGAGGGTTACCTGAAGTCAGGTATGCCACACCATCTCTTATGGCCTCATGTTTGTGTGTGTGTTTGTGTGTAGTGAGAAAGGGTTACCTGAAGTCAGGTATGCCCGCGGACGTGCTGATGCCGGCACCCGTGTGCACCACGAGATACTGAGCGTCGCGTATGAGCTGAGCCAACTGCCCCACCTTCCTCTGCAGCTCCTCCGGGCTGTCAAACACCTGCACACACACACACACACACGCTGTCAAACACCTGCACACACACATACGCTGTCAAACACCTGCACACACACACACGCGCGCTGTCAAACACCTGCACACACACACACACTGTCAAACACCTGCACACACAGACAAAGTCAAATACCTCTACACACACGCTGTAAAACACCTGCACACACATGCTGTCAGCTAAAACATACACTAGGTCTGAAAGATACATCATATTTATATCAAGATATGAACATGCAAGATATTAATATTGCAAATGACTTTGATATTGACAGTATAGTTTCCCCCCCCTCTTGGCCTACACGTACAGCTCAGCCAATCAGAATCATCCTTTTTTATGGGGCCTTTATGTTAGCGTTAACTAGCAGTGATTGGTCAATTCCGATCAATAACACTGCACTTGCCACATGCTTTGGTATTCTTGTACTTTTTAAAAATATATATGCTTAGTTTTAGTTGAACCCATAATCATATCGTATTGATCAAGATATCTGGCATAAATATCGAGGCATGCAATTTTGTACATGCTCTCTAACACCTGCACCCACAGGTGTGCACACCCACACACACACGCTGTCAAACACCTGCACACACATGCTAAATATTAGCATGCAGCATTTGGCACATTCCTCAAACTGTCAGAGTGTCTCATTAACTGACCATGGAAACAGTTTAGAGATTAGAGTTAAGTTAAAGTTAAAGGAGAACTTCGGTGTAAAATGAAAACTGGCATGTTAAAACATCATACCGAGTTGGTATGTGTACTGAAGAGCAAAATTGATTTAGCCTGTTGCATTCAGAGTTTAACTATTTTTTATCGTTTGTCCCAGAAGGCTAACAATGGAAGTGGTAGGTGCCCTTAGACAAAGCATGACAACTATGCTATTTTTAAACCATTAAAACAGCTCGAAGAAACTCCACACTCCATCAGTAGTACAACAAAGGCTCTGGCATTCAAAACAAAGCACTGAGAATATTGTAAATGTACACAACGTTTATTTAAAAAGCTGTTCTTACATGCAGTCGTTTGCAGTTGTTTCTCGTTGCTGCCATGATGAAAGTCCAAACAAGTTGATTGTACTACCTCTCCTCCTATTCTTCCTGCTGGTTCGTGTTCGTTAATCGACTTGTGCGGACATTCATCATGGCGACGACAAGAAACTACAGCAAGGTACTGCCTGTCAAAACAGTTTTATTAATAAATGTTGTGTACACTTACAAAGTTCTCAGTGCCTCATTTTTAATGTCAGGGCCTTTGTTGTACTACCGATGGAGTGTGGAGTTTCTTCTAGCTGTTTTAATGGTTTAAAAATAGCGTAGTCGTCATGCTTCGTCTAAGGGCACCTACCACTTCCATTGTTAGCCTTCTGGGACAAACGATAAAAAATAGCTAAACTCTGAATGCAACAGGCTAAATCAATTTTGCTCCTCAGTACACATACCAACATGGTATGATGTTTTAACATGCCATTTTTCATTTTACACCGAAGTTCTCCTTTAACTTGCGTTGTGTTCAGTGCTCAGTCCTACCCTACATTGACCCAGACTCACACTTCTGCAGCACCATTAACCACAAGAGCGAGCTACCAGGTGAGCTTACAGCCAGTACTGCACCCCGCTGAGCTACCAGCAGGCAGCTTTACAACATGGAACAGCTACTCCATGTAGCAGCTAGCTTTACTACCCACATCACCATACCAGCCCCTTAAAAATTATATATAAAAAAATCTTGAGTTCATCCATGTTTAGGCCTTTTAAAAAACATGTACCTAAAATAGGCTGTTATTCTGTTCATATTTTTAGACATACATATAGGCTTGGTCAAGGAGGTCAACTGAAAAGTTAAAAGTGAATTAGAGTTTGAATAGTTTTTTCATCAGTTTCATTGTTTTGCATCATTCCACAATGTCCCATCTTGCTTACCATATAAAGGGGGCTGAGACAGACTTGGACATATGGCTATGTAAACAAAACATCACATGCCCCAAGTAAGTAAACTCCCACAGATGAAATGGAAAAAAAAACAATCACCCTAAACATTTAGCCCATGTTAAACATGAAAAACCAGAGTTGCAATAAGTCAGTGGTTTTTCTATAGTCCTATTTCCCACCCTGGCAGGTGGTTCAGTTCATGAGATTTGCAAAATCTGATTAAACCCCTCATTAAACTGGCTGTATGTTGAACAGTTCTTCTCTGATATCAAACAGAATGTATAGAGTGTCTCCAGACAACTGTGGTTATATCTGACAGCTGAGACCATTATACGAGGCCATTATACGAGGCCATTTGAATAGGATTGCCATGGCTCAGCTCTGCTTGGTGAGAGCACATTGAGTCTATGTCAGCCATATGAAATGTGCTATATAAATACAATTGACTTGACTTGACTTGGTGTGGGTGTGCTCTTTTGTCCAGGTTACTTCCCATTACAACAGTGTCTTTGTTCTGACACACACACACCTAGATAGGATAGAAATATGTTTCTACGTTAAAACTGTTGTTACCGTGTATACTTTTACTCTACAAAGGAGACATTATGTGTAACGTAAAAATAAGAAAACCAACCTATTCGATTTCCACAACATTCGACTTGTCTGTGTGTGTATCCTCAGAGCTCTCAGTGTGAGAAGTTGAGTTGCACTCATGTACACCCAGAGAGACACTGTCTGTCTGGTGCATCGGTATTAGCATGGCAGGCTCATCACTGGACACACACTTTACACACCCCTTACATTACGCACAGTGGATTACTACCAGGTATACTACCACTACTGTTGTGGAATTGGTTTTCAGTTACGATATGAGTTCCAATCTTACACATGTATCCTCCAAAACTGCAGCATGGATTATATGACTTACTCACTACACGTAATTTCGAATGACTGGGCACATTAGACACATGTGTATCTGAATTTTCATCTTACAACATTGCACGCATTTTAACAAAGCTACTTTGTTAAACGCACTGCTGACCGACCATAATGCACATGTGTGTATGCTACAGGCCGAATCAAAAAGCTAGCTGGCTAGCTTGTCGGTTAAGAAAATCGAATAAATCAACAGTCATGTACCTCTGGGATCCCACAAACGCCTTTATTCGCGTAGGGAGAAAGTCCTGCAGCGTAATTCACAGACATGATTCAATTCCGCAAACTCGAAGTCAATCCGTAAAAACTACTCAACAATTTCGGAGGACAACAATCACAAGTTCTTGCCGCTGTCTAAATTTAAAGCAGCGTTCCGTGAGCAACAATAGGCAAATTAGGACGATCGACTTCCCGTCACGATTTTTCAAAATAAAAGTCGTATCGGCGACACTCTGAAAGTGAAACCGAAGGGCAAACGACTTAAAAAATGAACCACAGTATTGAAACTTATGGGTTTATTGATTTAAAAGAAAGGGTTGCGAAATTTGAATGGCAAAACGCATTGTTATATTTGCAGAGGGTCCCACAAATGGGAATATGGTGATAAATCAGAAAGCGGTAAGATTGTAACATTAAATTTAGGCTGTACCCTAACAAAAGCAAGGTGAGATATGTTCAGTGTTGGGCAAGCTACTTGTAAAATGTAGTGAGCTAAGCTATCAGCTACTCAACCATAAATTAAGCTTCACTACACTAAAGCTACCACCATTACAAATGTAGTGAGCTAAGCTACAAAAATGTGGGGAAAAGTAGTTTACTACATGAGAAGCTACATTGTACCGACATAATGTCCCAGGGATAGCTTATAAGACTAGGAACATTTGTATGGAATAAAATGGTTATAGTTTCTTTAGGAGCCTAGATGCTTATGTCCAAAGTGACTTACAGCACAGGACAGAAACAAAAAAAGATAGGCCTACTTTGTTGTCTGTGTTGTGCATGTATGTGCCATAGACTGTGCGCTGTGTAAGTGTAGGCCCAGCTGTTTTTTATTTATTTATTTATTTTCAAACCTCACTTCCAACATTTCTTGAGATGGTAGTATTTGCTTATGCTGTATTATTTTCATATCCACCTTAGTTTTTTACCATCCCAAAGAAAATATGTAGGTAGGCTAAAAGACAAGTAAAACTGACCACCAGCAAATACTAAATGACTTGCCATATTATTTTCTGTGTATTATTGTACACAAATATGCAATAATGCCACTTGGAAAGTGAAAGCAAAGAGGCGGATATTCCTGGCTTCAGAAAATACTGCCATGAATTCAGACAAATATGAATGATTGGGTTGTGTTAGCATCAGCTGGCTGATAGAAATAGCCTAAGTGGTGGAGGTGAACAATCTGCAGTAGCCTACTTGTCACCTTCACACACACTGCATTTGAGCAACAAACTGCTAAAAAAACAGTCACTTTGTGTGTCGAGTGTAAATTGCAACCCAGATCCAACAAAAATAGGACAAATAAGCTTACTGATCAATTAATTCAACATGTTATAACCTACGTGCAATATGAACTACGAGCCTCTGCTGAGTGGCACGGTGCCATCTGAACTCGCCCGTTTCCAAAGACAGCTTACATAATGATGCACTTTGAGAAGATGTTTGTCATCTAATTTATTGTTTTCCTTTTCCTAAGACATTTATGCAAGTATCAACTGCATTAGTCTCCTCTTGGAAGCTTTAAAATCCTCGCGTTATTGTAGCCATTTCCATATCGAAGTGTCGGTCGCCAATAGTTCAAGCAAGTTACAGTATCTAGCGGGACCTCTATGTGGATATTATCCGATGTCAGTGATCACGTCGCCGGCCAGCTTACCGTGGCAGCCTGGCTCCCACACGAGTGGGAGCAGCTTGCCCATGATGTTTAACAGTCACTTTATTGTGCTCAAAACCATATTGTGATGCAGGTAACTGCTGTTTTCCTCAGGCATGCCCTGAAATGTGTAGCTTTTGTGGACACTACGTCGCTACTTGACAAAAAAAATAGCTTAACTACAGGGACGTTACTCCATAAATAAAGTAGTGACGCTACGGCCAAGCTACTGGGAAATGTAGTTAAACTAGTAGCTTCGCTACAAGTAGCGGCGCTACTGCCCATCACTGGATATGTTAAATACACCTAAAAGAAATTACTGATATTAGTTTTACTGAAATTAATCATAACACTTAGGTGAACACATAGGTGAATTCCATTAGATTTAATGAGAGGACCACATCACACCCATCACCCTCCACTGCTTAACCTGAGGATTGTGCCTAAATAAAAGTGGGGTGGAATATGTTCAGTACCTCTGAAACAATAACAAAATGTGGCTTGTTACTCAGAATTTGCGTCATTGTATGTTCCACATTACTTTAAATCCAACCGATCAAACCATGTATAAGGTATTTTCAGAGATATTCTTGGGAGGGTGTAATTGTAGAAAAACTAAAAATCTCAAATACCATACCATTCCTTCCTATTAATGGCTACTGTGCCCATAATTCGTGTGAGATTAAAGTTAAAATCACAATGACTGAAGTTCAAGCCTTAGAATGTAATGTTTTATATAAGGGGAAAATCTTGCATGCAGCAGACAAACTGTTAGCCAGACCTTTTAGAGCACAAGAGCGAGCAACACTGGCAGAGTCATTACAGCATAAGTCAGCATATAATTTATATAACAATTTATTAGGAATTGCATATCCAAAGTCTTTAGCGGCACAAAATAGAAGCGGAATTGGCACTAATCCTTCAGTACTTCGAAAAATAAAATGGGAAGGGCACCAGCAGTCATTTATTGACAGCAATGAAGTGGTATCTTTTTTAAATAACAGACATATTAAAGGTTTTATTCAATTAATTCAAGTCAGTCCCCTGAAAGTCATTTGTTTTACAGAGGGAGGGATTAGGTTGTGGCACGACATGGTGAAAACAACATGTGCTTTTTTGGATGCAACAGGTGGCTTTGTTGATAGTAAACTTACCCAAAAAAGAATCCTTTTTTATGAGATTGTTTTGTCAACCCCTTCAGCACCTTTTCTGTCTACCCCTATAGCTTGTATAATCACTGAGCAACACACACAGAATTCATTAGAACACTTTCTGAGAACAGTTGAAATGAAAGTATTTGGCACAAACTCGCAACCCATTCAGATTAATAGTGATCGATCAGTGGTGTTATTAAATTCATCTTTAAAAGTCTTAAATAGTGAGTCCATGCAAAATTATCTTCAGCGCTGTTGGAGAATTGTGAATGGTTTAGCCAATGACAATGATTTTAAATTAACCACACTAAGAACATGCAAAAGTCATTTAATGAAACAGGCTAGTGAACTTTGCAAAAAGCAGTACAGCATAAAAGACAACAGATATATGGTCGGGATGTAGATGTTCAGTTTACTAGTTAACTCTAAAAATATTCAGGAAATATGTTCTATTGTTTATGATGTCTGCATAGTCCTAGGAAGTATAAGTATCTCAAAAGCAGTTGAAGAGAGTATTAATAAAATTAAATATAGTGTACTAAAGCTAAATACTAATGTAACTCCTGCAGTAGCTGATGATGACAGTGTAGCTGAGGACTCTGATGTTGTGTTAGAACATAAGAACTCACCATTTTTTAAATGTTTTAATGACATACGTATACAAGCAGAACTATGCTATGGCACTGAACAGGATAATGGGAAAAATATGTATTATGGTCCAATGCTTCTAGATAAACTTTTCAAAAATGTTCTCCCTCTAATTCCCCTTTGGAGTGACCTAATGTCAGGAAACATGTGCAGGTTTTCCACAAAATATCCAAATAAAACACTATACACCAATAAATCCACATCTATTTCTGAAGCGACATTCAAGAACACCAAACAACTATTTTTTAACAGTCAGAAACATCGAATTGACAAATGTATTGATGACCTTTATGTTTTATACAAAGCTAGGGAGAGAGAGTTTTGCGAGAAATTAAAATTACAGATAAACAGACATAAACACAAAACTGTGCTTTCAGAAGTAGAAGAAATGTGGCAAAAGAAAATGTCAATACCTCGTCATCTAAAAAGAACTTTTCAAACTAAAATCTACAGTTTAAATAACTAATGTCCAAGTAACAGTTTACGAAGAACAAGTACTGTTGTACTGAATGTGGGCAAACATGCTTGGAGGAAACCCAACACAATTCTTTAATTATGGTTCCTGTAAAGGAAAAACATAGTGTTCAGGATCTTTTTCAAATAGAGCACTCTCAGGTTATTGATCAAAATTGTAGAGAATGTGCCTCACCAATTAATAGAACAATAGAATGGATAGATGCCCCTGATGTTTTAGTTATTCGTACCCTTAGATCATTTAATGATAGAGCATCCGTTGTAAGAACCCCTATTACTCCCTCTGCAACCATTGATATACCTTTGTATGGAGACACAATAAAAACATACCATTTGAGAAGTGTTGTATGCCATTCGGGAAGGTCAAATACATCAGGGCATTACTGGAGTATCCTTTACCATGATGACTGCAGAATGTCTGCAGATGATTTAAGCATCACCTTATATAATAAAAACCTGGAGGACAGATGTGGTATTTTTTATATTTTTGAACCTTGTAATGACAATACAAGTACGGATGATTCAGATATGATTACAGTTGTCACACCACCATTAGAGGCCAGCACTACAGATCATGCCACACCAATTCTATTTTTTTTTAAATGCACTTCAGCTTTTCAGACATGCTATGAACGTTTAATCCTGGCCAGCAACTCTGATACCAGATTATTCTCATCCACCATATGTGCTTTTGAGAAGATCAGAAATACTAATTGGTCTCCTATGACAGAACAGATTCCATTTTCAACTGCCCTGAATATTTCTGAATCCTTTGTTAGCGAAAAACTTTAAGCCAATTTCCTAGCTAATGACCTGATGTATTTACATGTCTTGGGTATGTACTCCTGTGTGGTATGCAACACAAAATCCTTCAGTAGTTATAAATGTAGCAAGGCCCTCACTGTTAGACTTTTGTGGTCTTTTTTACAGTAAATAACTGGCAACACGGGTGCCAGTTAGTTACTGTAAATCACAAATACAGTACCTGTACTGTATGCAATTTTACAGTAACATATCACAGTGTGATACGGTACCTCTGCAGATTAACTGTACAGTACTGTAAACAGCTTTAACCCTTTAAACTTCTTTAAATCCTTTATTATTAATAATTATTAATTTTATTATTATTAGCAGTAATAATTAATATTATATATTAACTTCGAATTATTCATAGGAAAAAAACCAAAGTTGTAATTCAATATCAAAAATCTTATTGTATTTAAATCAGAGCAGAACATATTCCATCAAAATTCATATAATGTTATACATTTGTTCATATTAAACTTGCATCAAATGATAATTGAAAAATTCATACAAGTATACAATCACAGAAATTACAAAAATAGCAATAAACAAAACAATGTCATACAATATAACTCACAGTGGGTGATTTTGATGCCTCTGCCACTAGTAAACTCATTCTTATGTTTACCAGTGAATGACTTTACCTTCTGCTTATAAGCAGAAGGTAAAGTCATTCACTGGTAAACTTATTCATATACGTAAGCAGATTTGTTTTTTTTTTAAATTACATTCTCATATAATATAGTTACCCTCACTGGATTTCTTCTTCAATACACATGACATGACAATAGTGATTTTGATGGCTCTGACACAAGTTAACTCATTCCAATGTAAGCACAAAGTAAACTGATTCCCTAGTAAAAAAAAAAAATCAATAGAAAGCTCATTCATATGTAAGCAGAAATTACTAACACTTGACATTCTCATACAATATAGTAACCCACACTGGCTTTCTCCTTCACATGACATGACAATAGTGATTTTGACGTCTCTGGCACAAGTAAATTCATGCATATGTAAGCATGTAAGCAAATGGACTTTCGCGTGCACGTGCATAACAACAACAGGTAAGAGAAGGCTGCTTATAAAGTTGTTTTGTAACGTTCTCATACCAACAATGTGTGAACCAGGCATATATTTTTGATGGTAAGGCTTATGGCTTTGTTATCGGATGGTCTAGAAATCAGTGTCACTTTTCAGTAGTCTAAAACTCTAAAACACAGACCACCTTCCCCTCAATAGTCACCATCCACCTGGTCGAAGTCAGCAGTGTGTTCCCTAAAAGGTAAAAAGCAAACTACTGAAGGACAAATCTAGTGTAATTCTGAGACCTGGAACAAGACTAGGACTGAGTTACACTCAACATTCCTGTTGTGTTGTGTTTACTTAAAGTTGTCATATATATGATAATGAAAAGAAAACGAACCTAGAAATCTAGACACCCCCCCCCCTTGTGGCAGTAAATGTAACTCACCGCAAGATGGTGTAGAGGCACTACATAAGAATTTTCAATTGGTGCACTAAAGAATCAATTACTCTAGAGGATGTCCAATACACCATCCAATTTCTTCTGCTGATTGGTTGTAATACTATCCTGTTTGTTGCAGAGGCTAGACTGACAAATTATGACACTTTCATACCTATAGAAAGCTCAACAACATCAAACAACAGGAATACTGATGGATTCACTCTGGATGACTCCTTTACAACATTCGACAAACAATATTCTACAAACAAGACACTTTAAATCATTGTAAAGTAGGCATTGAATTTACAGAAAATACTTATTCACCACCTATTCTCAAACTGATGTCTAAAATCTACACTGTGAGACCCGCAAGTCACTGAAAGTGAATGCATAAAAATACCATAAGATTTGAGAGTGATCAACGTTGTCAGCAGTGCCTGGAGCAGAAGGGCTGTCAGTTTGAGAACAGGTGGTGAACAATAAAAGGATGTATGTATTTTGATTAACACCATCTTTACAACTATTTAAAGTGTGTGTACATTTTTTGACACCCTGTAGAAAAAAATACTCAAAATGAAAAACCATAACTTACCCAGCATGACCACTCTTGGCGTTATCGGTATGTTGATGTCTCCCTCAATAGATGTAGACGTTGCACATGCCTGTAAAACAATGTAAAACAAAGCACAAGATCACAATTTAGAGCGCAAGAGTTTCTCACTTGGGTCCCTGTAGGTAGACAAAACAGCAACATTTGGTACAATGTAGACTGAATTTGAGAAAGATTATTTGTATACTCACATCTGCCAAGATGAAGATGGACTCCTCACTTTCCAAAAAGTGCTTCATCAACAACAGGATGGCTGCAATTCCTGTCTGTTTCTGCACGGCAGAGGTTGAGGTGGCATCATTGATCTCCTTCAATAGACGCTGAATGTCTGGTTGTCTGTTAGGCTGTTTTTCGAAGTAGCTGATGATCCGTTTCCCTTTGTTTTGTAGTACCTCTCCAAGGCGATCTCTTATGTCAATTCCAGTTAAAGTTTTGAAGTGGGAACAAAGTCCTCTGGGTGTGAACAGGAGGGGCCACTGATCTTTTATTTCGGAGATGCTTGGTGCCGGGCATGAATTTATTATGTGCCTTTGGTAAATGTAGGTGACATCCATGCACTTTTCAGTAGCAGGCCATTCTGCCGCTCTGGGGCCCACAGATTCAAAGATGGCCTTCAAATTTTTTTTTTCTTTCTCCTCCAACGTCTCAGCCGTTTCTCCTTCTGGGAGGATATTTGGCTGCCAATTCACGCAGCCATAACTGTCCATTTTGCACCGTACTGCTTTGGTAACATGGCCATCTTGTGTTGTTCTTGGCTTCCGGATACGATCGCTGGTGTTACCTCGGTTTAGATGTTGTACTCTTGTCTTTACTGATTAATGAGAGAGTAGTAGCCAATGCCAATCTGCACACCATCAACTGTTCGGTCAGTAAACGTTAAGGGATGTTTTAAGGCAATCATTTTGGCCACTGCGGCACAAGTAGCTCTGTTTGGGTTGGAACAATGTTGCCGCATACTGTCCACCACAATCCTCACCATGGCTCTTCTATCTGGTGGATTTGCCCTCTCCTGCTTGGATATACTTTTTAGAAGTGTAGCCGGCATTTTCTCCCATGGAATAGTGAAGTTCTCAATCCATGACCTTTGTGTTTCAAGGGAGGTGGAGGGTACAGCGGCCTCTGCCAGTGATGGTGATGGGGCCGCTGCCAGTGATGGTGATGGGGCCGCTGCCAGTGATGGTGATGGGGCCTCTGCCAGTGATGGTGATGGGGCCGCTGCCAGTGATGGTGATGGGGCCTCTGCTAGTGATGGTGATGGGGCCGCTGCCAGTGATGGTGATGGGGCCTCTGCTAGTGATGGTGATGGGGCCGCTGCCAGTGATGGTGATGGGGCTGTGCAGGGCTGCGAGCATTCTAAGGACAAAAAAAAACACATAAAATGCTTTTTACAGTATTTACAGTATGTACAGACTAAAATGTGTGTGCGCGCGCATGTGCATGTGTGTGAAGCATTTTGGGCCTGTTGGGACCTGCAAAAGTACCCAACAACAAAGGGTGTGTGTCTGTGCATGAGTTTTGTGGGTGTATTAATAATGTTAAATGTGGAAATGAAATGTTGTCTGTCCTTGTGTGTGTGGTTGTAAATGTGTGTGATGGGGTTGATTTTGGTGCAAGTATGACTTTCTCAGTAAACTGTGGAGCTATCAATCTTTAACATCAGCCAATCATGATTCGAGAAGTACTGCACTGAAGACATATAATAGCATCGTTATATGAACACATTCCAAAGTTTCTTTAAAAACTATATTTTTAAACTTATCAACTTCAGATTTTTAATTAATACACACATTTGTTCTCACCTTTTTGTTTAAAAGCTTCAATTATTTGGCGACATTGTATTCGAGTTAAGTGATTTTGCATGTCGTCAAATTCAAGAAAAGCCAGGTGCTTTTTCTACTTTACTCCCACCACAAATGCCAGGTGTCCTGTGGTTTTCTCAGAGAAATAGTCAAGGAGGAAGTTTGCTGTTCACAGGTCTTTATTCGTGTTCATCGAGAGGAAGCTGACCGCAACAGAAGCATCTCCTAGCCATCCTAACCTTCAGTTCCATTCTGACTGCTTTTAAACTACACACATCAGTATCATGTTAACTAGTGTCCAAATTCAGACACAGTGACTTCCAGTTTGTTATCCTTACAAGGGTGTCTCCCAAATAGCATACACATAGGTAATGGTTCCCTCTGTCAGCAGTTTCTCTGCTGAGTCTCCAGTATGCCACACACACACACACACACACACACACACACACACACACACATTCTATTCCTGTCACACAGACTTTCAGACTCTTCTCTCACTTACAGAAATTACCACAGTCCAACCAGTCCAACCAGTCCAACCAGTGCCTCCAAGTTGTCATCATCCAGTTCCGGTAGAACTCTCTGTATTTCTGTAATACATTCAGCATCCATACCTACAAGGAAGAACATACTGAATGATGCAAGGAAACCACAGGGATGTCAAGGATGCTGTACACTGGCAATGGATAATAGTCCTGCAGACTATCGGCATTAACACACACATACTTGCTGTCTGACTGAAATAAGTGGTGGACTCCTAGGTCAATGAGGAAAACAGAATGGTGCACCAAAACAATAAAGTGCACCTGTTTATCATCAATGAGAATGAGTACTATTTTCCCAAACACCAGTGTGTCCTCATTGTTCTCCAGAACAACAACAAGACCCTTAGTGTATTTAGTCCCTTTATATATCACCGTTGAAACCTCTGAGGTTGTGTGTTTGCTGATGACAGAGGTCTGTAATACACTCTGTATGTTGCTGTTATACCACTCAATATCGAGTTCATTTGCTACACCAGCAACCTGGATAGTTTGTGGAAATAACCGGCCGCTGCTTAAATATGACTGGAGAAGCTGGTGTCGTTCTGCTAGGGTTTTACTGAGGTTTAAAAAATTGTGAAGTTTTCTAGCACACTCCTTGAAATAAGAATGCTTGCTCTCAAACCTCATGGTCGATAACCTTATCAGTGGTCCAAACTGAAAGATAAGGTCTGGGTAATGCAACAAGTAATGATGTTTTGGTTTTAGACTGTGGCCAGGGAACATTGTTTTGCGCAAATACAAATACTCTTCCAACAGCACTTTCAGAAGTGCAACCTCATTGTGATTAATTTTTGGAGTACAAATGAGTTCAGTGATTATCTTCAGTTTAAGGCACAACTGCCAAACCTCACTTTCCAAAGGATGTTTGATCCATCTGCCAACATACACTGGAAAAAGGCGCAAGAAGCACCAATTCTGTGTTGCTGAACCACTGAGCTTTTTCGCATTTTGCTTTATGTGACAAGGCTGATTGTTCGAGTCACTGCCTAAATGTTTTGTTTGTGAAATTGCTCGATTGATTTGCTCATACGTGAAATGCTTTTCTGTTTGCACAAGATATTTAATGTACAGAGCCAAATCATCTGCTACTACTCCCTCAAAGACATCATGCCCTAGACAAGGCGGAGGGCCAGAGCAGACGTGAAGTGATTTTAAAGAATTGAAAATGGAATTGGATTTTATTCCATTCAGTACATTAGTTTCATCACTCAACTGCTGTATACTTTCATTGTAATTTGCTGGGGTCCTTTTTGTGCCAAATTTAAGGGGTGAATTTGTGAAGTCCTTCCTGTTAATAGTGCAGTATCTGCAAAAGTGTTTACTGGTGCTGAAATTTTCTGTGAAACCCCCTACACTGTGCGAACCAAGATTGTCGCCGCAGATTGCAATCAGTGAATCCTTCACATACGTACCATCATCCAGTGCAAAGCCTCGTTCCTCCAGTTCTTGCAAATCCTCAAAGACTCTCTCCTGCCCAAATGACTTGAAATCTTCCTCTCTACAAAGCCAAACCAGCAGAGCGATTGTGAGGCAATATATCCACAAGGGTCATGTACATGGCAATTATTTTATGTTTTTTTTTGCCAGAGCCTAGAGGGTTTGCTACTTCGAATGAATCCTGGTACAGTATAATTGATACAGATGAAGGGGATTCTTGCAATATGGTATTGTTTTTACAGACTTCACCATCACAAACATCATTTAAAATCATATCCCTCCGGATATGTTCTTTGGATTTTAAGTACTGCTCTCTGACTGTGGGCTGCCTAAACAAAGCAGAAAGTGTGTCTCTTAGTGGGACATACTGACAAAAGCGTTCCTTTCCACGATCACCATCAGTTCCCAGATAAATCTGGTTAGGGGGAACATAGTCAAAATTTCCTTTGAAAAATGTTTTTCTTGTTTTGTCTGATCTCAACACACCCTCGTTATGAAGGCTTAACAGATCTTCCTTGTCGAGTTCTGCAATGATCTTTTGTATGCTTTCTTTTGGAATGTCCAACCCGGTCAGCTTCTCATCTATCTTTTCGTATACCCGTTTCATACCAATGTTGTGAACCTCTTGAAACTCATCAATAATGCACTGCATTGTTGTGGCAGTGCTGGAATCTACACTTAAGTCAGATGCACACACGGACTCGTCATGGACATTAACTTCGTCGGCAGAACTAGCCTTATCTGGTAGTACACACTGCGCCATCCTCGACTGGCTGTGTTTGCGCGACACATGGGTTGCAAAAGATGACCGAACTCTAAATGATTTCGAACAACCGTGAAACGGACATACAACATCGCAATGAACCCCGTGGGGTTTTCAAATGTATTGAAATTGGTTGTAAGCGTGTGTTTGCCAAGTATTTTGCCTTACTATCGCCATCATACTGGCAAATCCGTGTCTTCACAGGGCTTGACTTCAGAAGCCTTGAAGTGCACAGTTTCACTGTGTGAGTGCCAGTGTGATGGAGTGAAAGGGTTGGTTACTCATCTAAAGGAGCACATAGATGGGGGATGTCCAGTGAACTGCCCAGTGACAGGATGTAAAATGCTGTTTACTGTAAAATCTACCTTCACTGCCCATATGTGTAGAAAGCATAGCGCTGTTTACTGTAAACTCTACCTTCACTGCCCATATGTGTAGAAAGCATAGCGCTGTTTACTGTAAACTCTACCTTCACTGCCCATATGTGTAGAAAGCATAGCGCTGTTTACTGTAAACTCTACCTTCACTGCCCATATGTGTAGAAAGCATAGCGCTGTTTACTGTAAACTCTACCTTCACTGCCCATATGTGTAGAAAGCATAGCTGCCCTATTACTGTGATCAGCAACTCATGCAGTACCGGTAGGACTACACATTCTGTTGACGCATGTCCCTCCACAAGCACTGCTGTTGACGCATGTCCCTCCACAAGCACTACTGTACCGCATGTCCCTCCACAAGCACTACTGTACCGCATGTCCCTCCACAAGCACTACTGTTGACGCATGTCCCTCCACAAGCACTACTGTTGACGCATGTCCCTCCACAAGCACTACTGTTGACGCATGTCCCTCCACAAGCACTACTGTTGACGCATGTCCCTCCACAAGCACATTCTGTTACCGCATGTCCCTCCACAAGCACTGCTGTTGACGCATGTCCCTCCACAAGCACTACTGTTGACGCATGTCCCTCCACAAGCACTACTGTTGACGCATGTCCCTCCACAAGCACATTCTGTTGACGCATGTCCCTCCACAAGCACTACTGTTGACGCATGTCCCTCCACAAGCACTACTGTTGACGCATGTCCCTCCACAAGCACTACTGTTGACGCATGTCCCTCCACAAGCACATTCTGTTGACGCATGTCCCTCCACAAGCACTGCTGTTGACGCATGTCCCTCCACAAGCACTACTGTAACCACAGAGCAAGCAGGCTGTCTGTCAGATAATGGAAACACTGTTGGAGACAGCGTGAATGAGGATCTGTATCTCAGAAATGTGTGTTTGTTTTACGCAAAGTTGCAAGGGCAATGTCTGGTTCCAACATCTACTATCCAGATCATTGTAGAAGAGATGGAGAATGTTCATGAGTTGGGGCAGGCACATACATTGAATAGGTTAAATGTACTTCTGCAAACGTTGGTATCAGATGAAGTCAGAGCCAAAGTATGTGATGTTGTGAGGGAATCTGACTTGTTCTCAGCTTGCCACACTGGGCCAATGCGAACAGCCTACTCTAGGACTAAGTGTTTTAAAAACATGTTAAACTTTGTAGAACCCAGGAGACTGTTTTTAGGCAGAGACGAAAACAGAGATAAAAGATTTGCCTACTACGTTCCAGTCTTAGACACACTAAAGAATATGCTCATATCAGGGTTTTGGAGGGGACTCATATCAGAAAATCCAGTTAAATCTTCTCCAGACATTCTCAGTGTGATGGCAAGCTCTTTGATTCTAACAGTTTCTTTCAGGATTTCCCAGCTTGTCTTAAGTTGATCTTGTACCAAGATGCCTTGGTACAAGGTATGAGGTTGTGAACCCTTTGGGTTCAGCTAAAAGGAAGCACAAACTTTTGGCTGTGTATTTCTCTCTACTAAATCCCCCCCCCCCCCCCCCCCCATATTCGATCAACTGTTGACCACATGCAGCTGGTGTTACTCTGTAGAGAGAAAGATTTTGCAGAGTTTGGCCATGCCAAAGTTTTCTCTCAACTGATGTCTGACTTAAAAGTGTTAGAGGAGAATAGGATAATGGCTGACGAAACTGTTCTGAAAGGAACTCTCTACTGCATTGCTGGAGACAATCTTGGCTCGCATTGCATTGGAGGTTTCACTGAAAATTTTAGCTCATCAGAACATTTTTGCAGGTACTGTCTAATATCGTACCTGAAGTACTTCGTGAAAAAAAAAGAAATGGTTCACGTACACTCAATTGAACAGGCGCATTAAACAGTTCCAATTCAAGAACACCGATGCCTCCTCCAAGCCATGTGAAGTCAATCCGAAAACACCCAAACTTTCTGGTCATGCAATACAGAATTGGAACTTCTTAAGACTTTTGCCTCTGATCATTGGAGACAGAGTACAAGATCCACAAGATGAAGTGTGGCAATTGACACTACAATTGAAAGACATAGTTGACTTGACTCAGAGAATTTCCAGATCCCAGGTTGCTTACCTTGATGTTCTCATTCAGGAATACGTAGATTCTCGGAAGACGCTATTTCCTGACACCAACTTGAGACCCAAGCATCACTATTTGTGCCATTACCCAGCGTTGATTCTACAATTTGGCCCATTAATTTAGGTTTGGGCTATGCGGTTTGAAAGTAAGCATAGCTACTTCAAAAGATGTGCAAGACAATTGAAGTATTTTAAAAATCTGCCTCTTACCCTTTCAAATCAACATCAACTGTTACAGGCTTACTTTACAGACGGATCCGTTAGTCCTCAAGATATGCAAGTGAAAGACTGTTCACCATTTTGTTCAGAGCTTTACTCTGAACAAATTAACAACGCAGTGTTGCAATTCGACTTCACAGAGACAAATGCAAAGATCACAGCAGATGTTCAGTACAAAGGCATAACGTACAAGAGGGGGCAATTTGTTGTCACGAGGAATGATGAGTTCATTCAATTTAGCGAACTCATCCTTGTTATAGTGAAGGATGATTCTGCTCTTCATTTTCTAGTGAGACTACATGGCACAGAATTTTTACCCCACTACCACATGTACTCTGTGAAAAACCTAAGTGGAGAATTGCAATGCTTTCACATGAATGACCTTATAGATGTTTGGCCATTGTCACCTTACATCAAAGATGGACACCAGATTGTCCCATTAAAGCACAGTGTATTGTCAGTGTAAATGTGAACGCAATGCACCGGTCGAGGGTTTTCCCGTAGAGGCAAAAACATAGGCCTAGACAAATGTGGAGAAAAATGTCAGGCTGTGCAAGAACAAGCACAAGTGCAATTTCCACCCTCTGTGCTGATATGCAGGTGGTGAAGCAATCTATGGTGTTTATCCTGCATGGGCACGAGCAAACTTGCAATTGGGATGCATCTGGCCAAGTGACTGGAGCACAGTGGTTGAAAGCCATTTGCCTGTAAATGTGAAAACCGACCAAACCTAAAAACCCAGCTACTGACATAGTATTGCTGTTAAATGAACATTTTACTCATGCCCATCCCGAAAAATACCCTAGATTGCTTTACCACCTGCATATCAGCACAGAGGGTAGAAATTCCATTTGTGTTTGTTGCACAGCCTGACATTTTTCTCCACATTTGTCTTGGCCTATGTTTTTGCCTCGAGAGGAAAACCGCTGAAATGTAAAATATGAAAAAGTTCCCTTCAGTTCCATCGTTCCATTGTTCTTATTATTTCCTTGCTCCTTAAAAATCTTAGAACATTTTTTTTTTTTTTCAGAAGTTAAAGCGTTATGAAGTTACACACCAATCAATATTTAGTACATAGCTTGTAATTACACTGCACTGAATATCTTGTTTTGGAATTGTCATGAACATTGTCATGAAACCTCTCATACTCAATGGGTACAACATTCTTTAAAACCACACCACACTGTGTAAAAGTTTGTGTGTAGGAGGCACTGTTCTCTAGCTAAACTCAGTTTTTGTGGAATAACTCGGCAACCATTTTTAACAGTACCTTGGCTGGAGAAAGTAATTATTGCATTTAATTTGGCATATAGGACCACTACTCCAACCTCTTAAAGCACTAGCGCTAACACAAGTTACTGCTTGATTGCATAACCATTGTTTTTGATAACTGCTGCTTTGCGTTTTTGTGTTTACCTCATAAACTTGTATGCTAAAGACACCCTTTCTACACACTTTGAAACAAATTCAAGATGATTGGCAAGGCAAGGCAAGTTTATTTGTATAGCGCATTTCATACACAACGGCAATTCAATGTGCTTCACAAAAATAAAAGCAAAGGACAATATATAAAGGCATAAAAGATAAAGTAAGTGTAGAACCATAAAAGGTAAAACAAGTGTAAAAGCATACAAGTAAAAGTAATATGTGGTAGATAAAAGATATAAAAGCATAAAAAACACACAAAGTAAAAATAAAATTAGTAGAAATCATTAACAGAAAGCTGAAAACAGTTTGGTCTTAAGTCTAGATTTGAAACTGCCAACAGTAGGAGCATTTTTAATGTCTTCTGGAAGTTGGTTCCAGAGCTTTACAGCATAGCAGCTGAAAGCTGCTTCACCACATTTTGTTCTAACAGCAGGTTCTACCAACAAATTTTTCAGATGTGATCTCAGAGACCTAGTTGGTGCATATAACTGAAACATATCCAATAGGTAATTGGGTCCCATCTCATTTAATGATTTAAACACAAGAAGCAATGCCTTAAAGTCAATTCTATAACTTACTGGGAGCCAGTGCAGGGACCTTAAAACTGGAGTAATATGGTCAGATCTTTTTGTTCTTGTAAGAACCCTTGCTGCTGCATTTTGGATCAGTTGAAGCTGTTTGATGGTCTTTTTAGGAAGGCCTGTGATAAGGCCATTACAGTAATCAATGCTAATCAATGCAATGTCCACTATTTCAAAACTCGTAACACACAGTGTGCTACCAACATACATTCTGTTAACATTAGCTGTTAAAAAATACTATAAAGAAACAGACAAGTGTAAAAGTGCTAATTATCAATAATTATTTGGCTAAAAGATGATTATGTCCCAAGTACAGTATTTCATTTGTGTGACAAAATGCAAAATGTTGTGTTTAGGTTTTGACCCTGAAATTAACCATTTTGATAAGAGTAACCAAATATGTACAACTGTAGTTGTACATCATTTTCTTGGTCATGAACATTAACTAAGAAAAGTACTAATGAATTTTGGTCGAAGTGGTGATCGAATGCAATTGTGGTAAAGCAATGTGAAAGACAACACTGTATGGCTTCTATAGCCTATGGTTGATGCAAAAGTGTTAAGAGTTTTATAAAAGTAGCCATGGTATTGAGACGTGTGAACATGATTGGTAAAAGTTTTATTTGATATAATCTGTCTTCCTTTCCAGCTATTTACTGTCTGCAACTATATCTTTCATTTATATTGTAATGCCTGTCTACCAACATTACATTTTGCCTTTATTTTCCTACTATCCATCTCTGTATCAACCCTCATGCCTCATCAACCCCGTTAATCTCCTCTCCCAGACCAGGCCATCTGGAACAAGACACAACACATGTAAAAGAGGGCACACATGAGGCCTGTAGGCTCATTTTGCTGGTAAGAGTCAACAGATTAGTTAAGACAATGCTAATGTCAAATAGAGATTGATTTTCAAAGCTAAATTAGATGTACTAATGCACTGTCAGCTAGCAAATTAGCAGAATTTCGTGAACTAACATTTTTAATTAAAATGCTTGGTTGTATGATTAATATAAGTTTGCAAATTTAATTATTGTCTAGTTTTTGTGACACTCACCTGCAAATGCTCTTATGACTTGCCTGAAACCAGCACAGGTGAAGACCACTTAGGATGGAGTCCCCTCTGCCAGAAATGATCACTGTTTTCAGGGGAAGACCCAGGCTATAAAGCTGCTATCTAAGGTCTTGTGGAAAACTTTTTTTTAGGGTTAGGGTTAGGGTTTTCACTAGCAAGCGAAGCGAACTCCGCACCGAAGAACCCCTATTCATTTCTATGGGACGCAACCAAGGGGGTAGGAATATATCCGGAAGTTGAAGCACCCATGGGGAAATCTCAACCCGGAAAGAGACCAATAGCATGTAGCATTCCGTTGACTTCCATTCATTTTAGCGTCACTTTGAAATCAAACAACTTTACATGAGAAGCCATCCGTACCTTGATATTGGCATTGTTGTAAACCGGAGAGGGCACAGCAAAACATATTTGCTTCGATCAGAAATCTGTCATGTTATTGCCTTGTAAGAAACGTTTATCTGAAATTATGCTAAAAAATGACGCCATAAATCATGCGACGGCTAGTGAGTTTCTGTCACACAGGAGAAAATGTACCGTACTGGGGTGCGTTTCCCAAAAGCATAGTTGCTAACGTTGTTAGCAACTTACTTGGTTCAAACTATGTAGGTGCGACGCAAGTGTTTCTCAAAACCTTCGTTCGTGTGAACCAACATAGTTTGAACCAACATAGTGTAAACCAACATAGTCCCAACATAGTGCGACCGACACAGGCGTTTCCCAAAACACGAACATTCACAACCACGTTGGTAACTAGTGAGGTTTGCAACCACAGCTCTCGGTGCTTAGTTCCACCTAACCAACGTTGTTTGAAGGTCTCGACAGCATCCAACATGGCGGACCGAATGTCTCAAAATCCGCGATCATTGTAAATATCTTCGTTGCTTGACGTTGTATCCCTCAGATTTTACAAAACGAGGTGAGAAATATACAGTGTAGAATCTAAAAAGCCCGTTGTTGTAGCAAAACAATTGATCTAGGAGGATATTTGCAACTCGTTTGTCAGTTTGGCTTAAGCGACTTATGCTGTGACGTACCTTCAAGTACCCCCAAATTCCGTAAGCTAGGAGCTGGTTTCTGTGGTGCTATTGGTAGAGCGCAGGTCATGTATACCTGTGTTTGTAGATAGTACTCTGGTTCCAATCCGGGATGATGCATAATTAAGATGCTACATGAAATTGTTGACATTCTCAACTGCCACGTTACTTTTCTTAATGTAGTTTCAGGGTGAACGTGTCTCCCCTGTTGCGTATTAACATAGTGTGGCCAATTTATGCCAGCCTGCATATTATTGGGCTTGTGTTCATAAACTTCAGAATGCAGGTCGCCAAGGTGAAAATAAACTTCCAGCTCCTCCGTCATTACGTGCATTGTAAGCAATAAACCTAATGTTGATGGCGTGTAGCATATTGCCCTATAAGCACATGCATTTACAGATGGCATCACCTGGTGTCTATGCAAAATAGCATTTTGAAAGCTATTTTAATCAGGTTAGCTGTGATGGCTCGTAGTCTAATTGATTTAAACAAAATAAAAGCATTATATAGACTTTGGCTTCCACATGACTTCGAAGTCAGGGAGATTTCCTATAGCTTTATGTATTGCCTAGAACTATAGGCTGCTTTTAAGACGTGCATAGTCACAGTTCATGAACTCATCTGTGTTCATCTCCAGAAGTCTGCGTCATTTAATAAACAATGTTAAAGTTTATTTAATCACTGAAGTGTCTTGCAAATCTGTCACTATATTACAAATGAACAGTAAGCTAGCAGTATATAGGGTTCAGTGATACTTTCCACCGTTAGATTTATTCAGTTTCTTTTGTTTATTTCCTAGTACACAGTTATTCCCGACATCATGTGAAATAGCCTATTAATAGGCTATAAATAATCAGCTATATAATTAGTCATCTCTGTTAAATTCCGTTCACAAGGTCATAGCCTACTTCGGATTGTTTCTCTCTGCTTCCGACAATGCACGAGCATGTCCGAACACATCTGGAAACTATTGTGGTTTGGACTATATTGGTTCAAACCAACTTGTTTCAGACTATGAAGGTACGACAGTGTTTGGGACACAGTCGCACTTTGGTTGTTGGTTAGTTCAACGGTGCATCGTACCATGTTGGTTTAAAGCTAAGTTGGTTGGTTGTTTGGGAAACGCACCCCTGGTTGGATAACAAGCTGTAGCCACAGTCATGCTCGTTTACTTTTCTATTCATGTTGGGGAAACATTTACATCACTATTTCCCGAAAAATAAGCGTAGAACTTGGTATTTTTTTGTAAGCAGAATCGCTATTTTTATGGATTTTACTATTCGATGCAAGTGAATTGAGAAAGATGGCTAAGCTAAGCTACACGCTATAGCTTGTAGTTTACATGCTAACTAGCTAGCTCCCTTGACATGCTGGCTTGCAAGACTGCCTGGAACCAAAGTTAGTTGACGAAGAATCAAGTCCCCACGTACAATATTAGCCCCCCATTCCACTAAGTGATTGCAGCTATAACGGTAGAAGAATACTTATTAAGAAAATTATCATACGCTGTATGATTTGTGATTGAGCATCTACCACTCAATTTATAGTATTTGGGTTCGCTGGCCGACGTGACCGTACGTCACCCCGCACTTGCACAGTTGCCTGGTGACCAATTAAAAATCTCAAAATCGTGCTTCAACGGCTCCTATTGAAAACAACGCCATCCCTCAGTCCATTCTCTTCTACTGTCTATGGACGCAACCGACCGTTAATTCCGCTTCTACAAAGAATTGTGGGTAAGCGGCGCGGCCAACTCGAGGGGTCCGGCGCGACCAAAAAGCCGCCTGCACACTACACGCGGTATGTGGCTCCAAATTCCGCAATACGCCACCCCGTGGACATATCTCGCAAAATGTTTTGGAACACAGCTCCGAACATTCGGATAGGAAAGAAACATGGCGGACAGCTCGGAGAAGATAATTTTGGCGGTCTCTGGTTTTGTACGACCTGTCCTGTGACAGGTACAGGGATATAAATAGGAAGGCTGCAGCATGGGATGAAGTGGCAGGGTTGGTTTGAAGCATTTTAGTCGATGTCATCGTAATCTTGAGGAGCTATAGCAAACCGTCAGACAAATCAAATACAATCTCTATTGAACACGTGGACGATTTGTGTCATAGTGGGATGTCTCAATTTTGCAAATATTTTAATCGCTATTGTTCAATTGTAACTGTATGTGGAAGATAGAAATAAAGTAAAGAAACAAATAAAAACACGCACACACATATTGATATTTGCATCTCCCCAGTCTCTGCATATGTAGACCCAATCTGTCTTCTCGTGAGTGTCATGTACCAGATTCTGTGATAATTAACAACCGTATATTGTGAGAAGGAATACTTACAAAGTATTACTTTATGTATACTAGATTTACAAATGTCACTTTGTGTAAACTAGCCTCTTACAACTTACCTTACCTCTTTTGACTAATATGACCTAGGTGAATGAGAATCTTCAGACTTAACTGTACAGGTAGGAACCTTGTGATAGGCGTGTATCTTTTTTTTTGTGCAGCTGACAGCCAACCAACTCGTTTGTGCTTTTCAGTTGCGGAGGTCAAGAGAAAGTGGAGGGACCTCCGTGACACTTATGTGAAGTCACGGAGCGCAGAGCAGGCGAGGCAGAAAAGCGGCCCTGGCGCTATGCCGGGATCATGTCATTCCTGGCGCTGTACATAACGCCTAGGAGGACAACCTTCAACTTCCCTGGCCAGGTAGATCAGGAGAGAGAGGGGGAGAACGAGGCAAATGTACAGGAAGTGGAGGAGGATGGTGGCAGCATATGCGAGGGTGAGGGTGAGGGTGACCATCGCCCTGTATCACCACCACCTGAGGAGGGAGAGGAGGACAGGCCTGGGCCAAGTGTAGCGAGGGAGAGGGAGCATCAGAGTCCTTGGCGGGAGCAGAGGCGGCAGGCGACAATGAGTCCCACCGCTTTTGAGCGCAGGGTCTTTGCTGCTATTGATGCAGCAAATGCAGCCCCTGAACCCGAGAGGGATGCAGACCACTTATATCTGGACAGTCTGCACCCAGCCCGACAGAGGCTTGTTTTATTGCTATTTTCTCTTTCAGGATTATTATCAATGGGACTTTGATAAGAATGAATTTGCATTTAGTAGCTTGTTGTAATGTTAAATGTAAGGAACTAGTTGCATGAATAGAGTGATATCTTTAAAAGAGAGTTTTCGGAGTTATTCTGGAAAATCAAAGTTATGGAACCTTCTGGATGATCAAAATGATATCAGAATGATGTTTGTGAAAAGTGTGTCATCGAGAATCAGACTAGGGAGAATATACCTTGAGGTCTCACTGGTTAAGGGATATTCTGCAGATAGTCAGATAAGACTGTCACCGGAAAAATTTGGGTGATCGCATGTTGTGTTGTGAGTGATAATGATGTAAAATGCTATTTATTGTGTTTCGAGAAGCATAGGCTTCCGAAAAAGGAAGGAATATGTGGAAATTTCTGTAAGTGAACTTAAGTCTGGAGTCTGAAAGTCTGTGTGACAGGAATAGAATGTGTGTGTGTGTGGCATACTGGAGACTCAGCAGAACTGCTGACAGAGGAAACCATTACCTAGGTGTATGCTATTTGGGAGTCACCCTTGTAAGGATAACAAACTGGAAGCTCAATGTGTCTGAATTTTGACACTAGTTAACATGATACTGATGTGTGTAGTTTAAAAGGACTCGGAGATGGCTAGGAAATGCTTCTGTTGCGGTCAGCTTCCTCTCGATGAACACGAATAAAGACCTGTGAACAGCAAAACTCCCACCTGACTATTTCTCTGAGAAAACGACACTCTCGCCACAAAAAAAGGCACTGACAAAGCTGAAAATACATCAGCTCATATATGAAGCAGAATTTCAGTGTGAATATGTTGTCGTGAATGTTCTTTACACTGTTCTTTTGAGGCTAAACATGTAATCTCACCCCTCTGTGTATGCCTTTTTACAGAGCCTGGTCTATCGGAGATAGGGAGAGGGACAGCACATTTTTGATTTCAGTTTTTTGTGTTTTTGTTGTTTTTTTGTTTTGTTTTATACAGTTTGTAACAATATTATATATATATATATATATATATATATATATATATATATATATATATATATAATTTGCAACACTACCTAGACATTTCCTTGTGTTAACTTATCTTGCATTATGTGGGGTGGAGGTAGTGGTGGTGGGGGTGGGGAGGTGTACACACACACACACACACACACACACACACACACACACACATTCTAGCACTTCAATGACACATTTCATAGATTGCATAGAAAACAGACAGAACTGACACTGACATGGATTTGCAACTGGTGACATTTTGGTTGGCCCTTAAAAGGGCCTTTTGAGTGATGCGGGTGGTGGAATTATGGCACCGCAGCTTCCCATCCAACACTGCCCGCCTCAGAAGAAAAGTAGGCTGTGTAGGCCTCCCTCACGCGAACAGCCTCCACAGTGGCGTTATTTTCTCCCAGCCTTGTGACACTAGCCAAGGTCAGAGAGGAGGTGGCTGGTGCCAGTGGTGCATCTGTGGAGGGGGATCTTGAGGTGCGTGGAGGGGCATAACTTCGCAGCAGGTTGTGGGGAGCGTCGCGTCGCCTTCACACACACACCTCCACATTGTGGGGATGCTGACCCATTACCTGGTGGTACATGCGAAACCTCGCTGCCAGAATGCCAAACGCATTCTCAATGGTGAAAGGAAGAGGTCCAAGCTCCTCCGCTCCTGGAATGGCAACATCTGGGGGAAGTTCAAGGGTGCCTGGAGAGCACGACCAAATGCAGAATCCCGCAGTGTGCCTCCGTCACTCCCACGACCGTAGGCCCCCACATCAATGATACGGAAACAAAGGTTGGCACCCACCAAAGCCAGCAGCACAATGGAAAACGTGCCCTTGTAGTTATAATAAAGGGAACCTCACCTGGGTGGTGCCACAATCCTCACATGTTTCCCATCAATTGCCCCCACGCAGTTGGGGAAGTCAGTGGGTGTGAAATTGCCGTGCCATCTCCCGCCAATCCTCCTCCTTTGGCACTGGCATGAACTCGGCCACCAGCCCCTCCCAGATGGCCTTGCACACCTCTGGCACAATCCTCCCCACTATTGTCCAACCCACACAGAATCGGTAGGACAGGGAGTGATAGGAATCTCCAGTAGCCAGGTATCTAAAATTACAAAGTAAACAAATAACACAACAAATAAACAACCTGGTTATGGTTATGGAAAAAATCTAAATCTGAATCTAAAAATCAGAATGAATAAAAAAAAACATTTCAGACCATAGACCTTGATTAAAAATTGTGTCATTAGGCTACATATAACAGTCTTTACATAATTTGTTATAGAACTTGTTTCACTGAGTCATGCTTAATAGGCTACATTTACACATGCCAAGTGATTATATTATTTGGGATGACAGGACACTATCAGACCAGCGTCATATTGGTGAAATAGGAATATTTGATCATACAGGCTGTACACTCACCGAAGACAAATGGACAGGCACTCCGCTGGGTCGGTGCATTTCCAAAACCTGGTGCTGGTCTTCGTCAAACGGGGTCCGATGCGGTGGAGGAGCTCATCAAACTGGCAGTGGGACAACCGGGAATATTCCCTGAAGTCCTCGCCGTCATTCAGGCGTAGCTCGCTCACCAGCCGATGGAACTCACCGAGACTTTCCCTCAGCTCCACGCGTTTGTAACCCACATTCTCTGCCTTGGTCTGCCCTGCCTGCGTCTCCAATACAGGACAGCAAGGATCAGAGCATTTACCAGTCGCTGATTTGCCATCATGAAAACACAGGAAAGAAAGAGGCGGCAGAGTATCTGGGGACGTCAAGTTGTTTTTGGAGGGAAAACGAAGCAATAACCAAAATCTTACATAAATTGTTTATTGTTTCATATGAAATACAGTTAATTGCAATTTTGACCTTTTTCCGTGTGTAAGGATTTTATTTGGAAATTATCAGTGATTTCTGTTTTTCATACATTTTTGGAGGGAGCATGATGCAATAATACTGATTACAGTTCATTTTGATTTTGACACACCTTGGTGTGTGAGGGTTGTATGTGCATTATACGTATTATAATGACAATATCTTGTACAGCACGAAGCGAATGAATGACATTTGTCTAGCAGGGCCGAAGCAACAACAACCCCCGGTCGTACTACCGTGCCCTGACCGTGCCGGAGGAGTTCCAAATTTTGAACGCATGCGGAGGGCCTCGGATACAGTATTTCTTCCGCTCCGCTCTTGACCGGAGCTGATCGCATGCGGAATGCGTATCTCCACTAACAATGACTGACTTCCGGTTGTATCGGAGCCGTATCTCCGCATGTAGTGTGCAGGCGGCAAAAGTTTAGCCATGCCGAACTTTATGCAAATGAACGCGTCCAACACGAGGCGGCTAGCCAATAGCAGATCAACAGTGCATAAACCAGGCATGACGTAGGACAATTATTGCAGTACATTTCACGGTCAACTCATTATCAAAATGAATGACGAGAGGCTGATTGTTGTTTTTCTCACCCCTGCTTGTATGACCGCACCTTAACATTAGATTCATATTTCTGATCTTTGCACATGTGTAAATAACAAATAAGAAATATTTCCCGGCCCTCCATGACATTCACGGACCCAGGGTTGTATTACAGAAAAAAATCCTAACTGCTCGTCCTAACTTAAGATAGGAGCTCAAAGATAGGAAAACTCCTAAATTCCTATTACAGAAACAATTCCTAAGTTGGTCGGTTCCTATCTTATCTTTGGCCTCCTAGCTTAAGAATTTTCAACTGTTCAGTCAGAGTGATTATTTCGATTGGTCGTGTCTGTTTCTGTCACTTCAAATGTGCACGAGATTATTACTTTGTAACGACCTAAACCGATATAGGTGAAAAGACCTAGAAAGTATTCGGAGAAGCTTACATTAAAATGGCAGAAAGAAGCAGAGGGCATTTAATTTTACTCATGACGAGTTGGAGGCTTTAGTTGTGGCGATGGAGGAGAGGAAGTCCACCTTGTTTGGGAAATTTTCGGCAAGTCTAACATCCCAAGTAAAGGGAAAAAAGTGGCAGGAGGTTACAGAAATAGTATCAGGGGTTTTCGGTGTATAGAGGACGGCAGAGAGTGTGAAAAAGAAATGGTCCGCCGTTTCCAGCGAGGCCAAGGCGAGAGGGGCCTTGTTAAAGAGGGACCAGGCAAAGACTTGGGCTGGTGTGTCGGAGGTGAAGCCGCTGACATCGCTGGAGGCGAAGGTCCTGGCCGTAATGGGTGCACTATATGCAGAAGGTAAATTGCCTTCAATTAGCCAGCTAGCTTAGCTAGCGGCTGATGTCGAAGTTTGCGTGTTAATAACAACAACAATGATGTTTAATGAAGCAAGAATATAATAGGTGTTTGTGTTGGTCATAAACCTAAAGAAAACGGAACCACATATTGACAGAATTAAATGGCCTAATGAAAGATGGCAAACTGTCGTGTGTGTGTTGGGGCAGGGGAAGAGTCTGTGTTGAGTGCCAAATTAATGTTGAGTGCCAGTTTGTCCTTATGATGCTCTCATTGTAGATTCCTCTTGGCTTTGTTGTAAGATTATTCATAACCGCAGAAGCACACAAGTAGCAGTATGTATGAGTACTATGAAACTGCAACACCACTATTTTCTTTCATCTCTTCGTTTTGTTCTGTAGCGAAAGTGTTTTGACTCAGGTGACTACAACATGGCCAAAGCTAAGATCAAGAACAAGCAGCAGCCTCCACTGGTCGCCCTAGATAAGACTGAAATCACAGAAGACCACATCCCCACCGCTCAGGACTGGCCCCACAGGAAACCCTCCCTGGTGGCTAGCAAGCTGGCGGGCTGATCGGGCTCAGCTCAGCCTCCAGCTACACACCTTCCCCTTTTGTTCACGTCTTTTTCCACGTTAATCATTGACCACATTTTTCTGGTTTATTTTTTTCTGTTGTCTTTTGTTTACCGTCGTTTCACTGTCATGTATCATTGTCCAAATACACTGAAACATCTCACAGTTGGGAATGACGCTTAGGTCACACTATGCAGAAAGTGTAATGGGTGGGGCCACAGTCCTCTGGCCATGAGTGAAAAAGAAACTCGTAAGACTCATTGAAGAGATTCTTGTGCTGTAGTTCTTTCACATGAAAGTGTATAGTCATCTTGTGTCAAGACATGGAGGACACTCCCCCTTTGGAATACTGAGACCATTTTTGACTTGGCAATCATTTGAAAAATCCAAGGTCCATCATGCAACTAGATAACATGCTTCAATAGGTTTAATGTACCCTCCATGAATGTAATGTTGTGTATATTAGTTTCTTTTTTTTCTTTCCTTTTTTTTTACATTTAAAGGAGTACGCCACCCCCAGATGAAATTGAGTCTGTCCCCACAGTCCCTAGAGTTGGATAAGTGGGCAGAAGTGTTTTTGAGAAGACCCAGATATTGTCTGAATCGGGCAGCACTGACCTTAGCTTACTGTAGCTTAGCATAGTCGCTGTAATCTAGTGTTGCCAACTAGCACACTGGCAAAAGTGAATCAATTCACTCAAATTGTTTTATTTTACTTCTCATGACCTTTGCATTTAGATTGAGTACAAATGACAATGCAAATGAACACGAAGGGATTTTAGATGCATTCAGAAGGGGAACTATATGTCAGCGGAATATAGTCCCCCATCTAAATGCTGGCACAGAAATGGATTGACCAAGCCGGCATTTAGATGGGAAACTATATTCCGCGGAAGCACAGGCAAAGCACCGCTGAAAGGCGCAAAGACACCACACAGCACCTGGAAACCCCCATTCCCCGACTTGTGTGTTGATGGTGCTTTCCCCTCTAGTCCCCCATCTAAATGCCGCTTGGTCAATCCCTTCGTGTTAATTTTCATTGTTATTTGTACTCGATCTGAATGCACAGGTCACAAGAAGTGAATTGATTCACGTTTGCCACAGTGTGCTAGTTGGCAACAATACATTACAGCGACTATGCTAAGCTAAGGTCAGTGCCGCCAGATTCGGACAATGGCTGGGTCTGCTAGGAAACGCTTCTGCCCACTTATCCAACTCCAGTGACTGTGGGGACAGACTCAATTTCATCTGGGGGTGGCGCATTCCTTTATGGTTGATGACAACAGATGGACTGCACTGCTACTGCTGGAGTCATGTATATGGAAAATAAACCCCAGCTTGCAGGATTAACAGTTGTGAACGGCCTGCATTGTTGGGTTTTCTCTCTAATCACTTTTGAGAATACCCCATCATCTTTAAAGGAGAAATTCGGTGTAAAATGAAAATTGGCATGTTAAAACATCATACCGAGTTGGTATGTTTGCTGAGGAGCAAAATTGAGTTAGCCTGTTGCATTCAGAGTTTAACTATTTTTTATCGATTGTCCCAGAAGGCTAACAATGGAAGTGGTATGTGCCCTTAGACAAAGCATGAAGATTACGCTATTATTAAACCATTAAAACAGCTCGAAGAAGCTCCACACTCCATCGGTAGTACAACAAAGGCCCTAGCATTCAAAACGAGGCACTGAGAACTTTGTAAGTGTACACAACGTTTATTAAAGAAACAATTCATACATGCAGTAGTTTGCAGTTGTCAGTGCCGTAGCTCCGCACACGCACATTACGCACAGTGCGTAGGGCACCAAGTGCTTGTGGGGGCACCACCAAAAAAACAGGCTTGTGAAAAAATCATCACAATAAGCTACGTACGATATATATATAAAATATATATGTAAAACATGTTCATATTTATAAGTAGGCTAATACAAAAGCAGCATAGGCCAATTTGCTCCAGAAAAGGTTAATCTCCTTTGCGGCCCTGTCTCCATTCTCCTCCTGGTGCCCCCCCTCCACCTCCCAATGGTCTGTTCGATTATGGCTCAGTCTCAATTTTGGCAGACACCTGTTTAGACATGGCCTCGAAAAGGCATCAAGAGTCGGGAGCAGAAAAAAGAAGAGAAAGTGTGATGAAGCTCAGGTAAGACAGTGTTTAAAATAAGTAATAATAATAAAAGTTTATTTTGTAGCCCTTGCCAGGCAATAAACTTACCGTCAACAAACTTTGTAACGTTTGCTCCTAGGCTACTAGCCATGTTTAGACTGTGTTAATAACAAGTGAATCAGTTAACACAGTTAACAGCTGAGACTGTGTTAACAAATGATTGAAGTTGTAAATGATTGATGCTATCTAGCTAGTTTACGTTGTGGATATGAACATAAATTATGGAATATCGAAAGCAATTCATCATGGTCACTTGACTGTTTTCAGTTAACGTTCGGGTAAGACTAGCGCTTCCATTCCTGAAGTTGCTAGCTAGCTATGCTATTTCTGATTAAGCTTAATTTTCTAGTGTTAATTTGTCACCCTGTTTTAAATTTCGTCTTTGTCTTCATCTCGTGACGAATGCTCTATTAGTTTTTGTTATTAGGCCTATTATAGTCATTCACAAACTATATTTGTTAGTCAAGTTCATTGTAAACAAAGATTCTGCCTTATAGAAACTTTGAACAACCATCAACCAGTGTAGACTCTGCAACAGTTCCCAGCCTTGACCAGCAACAACCATCAACGTCCAGTTCAGGTACAGGTGCAACTCCACACACAACCCCCGCGACAGTGACGAGTCCCGTCACTGAGAGGCCATCAGCAAGGGACACTGTGGAGACATGTGTGCCCCGTCCATGATCCTGCTCTATGGTCAGCTCACATTGTAGATGCTGGTCGTGTGGAAATTGTACGGAGAGGTCCTTTTAAAGTCAGCTCTGATTTTAGTTCAATGTTCAGTTTGCAGTCATTGCACAAGTCTTTGTTTAATAATGTTGGTGGTATTTATTTATTTATTAACAATTTAAAATAACTTATTATTTTAACTGTAATGTTTGGTGTGTTTGTTTAAAAAATAAAGTGAATTTAAAATAAATTCTGGGGGGGGCACCACAAAGCATTTGTGCTTAGGGCACCCAAAAGGCTAGCAACGGCCCTGGCAGTTGTTTCTCGTCGCCGCCATGATAAGCTAACAGCAAAACGTTTGCCCCGAAAAACCCTGCCCAATTTTTACGGCGAGGCATTTAATGCAGAACTAGCTTCATCATGGCAATACGATTTCGGTTTGTGAGTGGTGGCACGGTTGGGCTACACCAATCGGATAGCTGCTTTTTGTCAACAAAACATGACTTGTCATTTCTCTGCCTGCCACGTTCGTAATTGTTTTTGAGTTGCCTGGTCACGGGCAACGTTGGTAACCCAGTACGACCACTGTGACAGTATAGGCCTACTGTCATTGTGTAATGATTTTCAAGAGGTTCAAGGCCTTGACAGCCACACTATCCCTGCTGTTTTTAAATACTGGCCGTCAACAATGTCTTCATCACTCCCTTTTTGTTCTGCCCATGAAACTGTCATGTTCCAAGCTTCTTTTTTTTTGGCGGACTTCATATTGCGTCTGGGTTATTTTTTTCTTAGTTGCCTCAAAACGCTCCCATTCATGAAATGCCCATACAATTCACATGCACTGTAGGATCACCGTTTCATTATGCCCAATTTCACTATCAAATATAGTTGACGTATGTTCCTGGCTGCAATCATATTGATTTGATTCCAGGCCCTTGCGTAATTTAGGCTACTTCTTTATTTACGTTGCTCTGCTGTGTCAGCTACATGATGTCATGGTAGTTATATGGTAGTTGCATGATAGTTAGAAAAATAATGTCTTATGACAACATCACCTGCGTGAAGTTGACACCCCATATGTTGAAAATATGAATAAAAGTATTTTTGATTCATTTGTGCATTGTTTGTGCACGATTGTGCAAGCAAAATTAACATTTGTGCACAAACCCTCTTTATGATATTTAACTTTTAACAGGTTGGTGACCTTAGGTCACTCCATTAACACCATCAACATCCAAATGACTCAAAAATGGTCGGAATCGTTTGTGCTTCGTTTTTGCACAAACCGTCTCTATGATATTTAATATGTAATTATTTGCCCTCGGGTCACCCAGCACCCCATCAACATCAAAATAACTCGAAAATGGTCGGAATCGTTTGTGCTTCGTTTGTGCAGACAAAATTAACGTTTGTGCACAAACTGTCTTAATGATATTCAACATTAAACAGGGTGGTGACCTGGGGTCACACAGCACCCCATCAACATCAAAACAACTCGAAAATGGTCGGAATCGTTTGTGCAGACAAAATTAATGTTTGTGCACAAACCGTCTTCATGATATTCTACATTAAACAGGTTGGTGAAACGGAATCGTTTGTGCAGGCAAAATTAGCATTTGTGCACAAACTGTCTTTACGATATTTAACATTTAATTGTTTGACCTGGGGCACCCAGCACCCCAACATTCAAATGACTCCAAAATGGTAGAAATCGTTCGTGCTTCGTTTGTGCAAGCAAAATAAACAAACATATTCAGCCTTGTGTCCTCCTACCTTTCTTGTGTTTTGCCGAAATGTTTACCCACCATGCTTGGACCACTACAACTACCTACTGACCAATATTGGTACCGCAGTATAAGGAGAACATGTTGATTGGTGTTGCCGGTAACAAGAATATTTGGCGCAATACTGACAGAAGCTAGCCTATCAGGGGTGCGTTTCCCAAACAACCAACCAACTTAGCTTTAAACCAACATGGTACACTGTTAGACATTGAAAGCTGTTTTTACAGTAACCTACTGGCAGCACAGTTGCCAGTTAGTTACTGTAATCTGTATAAACAGTATACTACTGTAGGTATATCTGTATAGTACACTACTGTATTTTATTTATTACTATTATTATTATTATTATTATTATTATTAATAATAATAATAATACACATCATACATATCAGATACTACCATGCACGTATCACATATATCATATCTTTTATTGAATAAATCTCATGACATGAAAATTATTACTTTTTTCCACAAAATTATTTCAATCACATCACATGAAAAAATGCATGAAATTCATAAACAACAATCATTGTTTTTGTGTGTGTGTGTGTCTTGCTTCTTGGAGGCTCGATGCCTTTAGGCAGCTGCTGATGAATCCAAACACAGATGTGTGTGTTTTTGACTGAAAGAGCCAGGGGTAAGACTCAGACCATTAGTGTGTGTGTGTGTTTGTGTGCGTGTTACTTCTGTAATTAATTCACTTGGGTGTTTTATTAATAACATTACAACGGTCTTAAGAGTGAGAGGGAAATTAGACATACTTACATGTAGGTTGCAGTTAGGTTACTTTTCACCGGTCAGCCCTTTGGCACTTCAACACCCCCAAAACACACACACACCACCACCACATATGCAGGCAGACAACTCAATTTAAATTTCACTGCCGGTTACACTTATTTAGCCTTTCTATGTGTGTTGCAAATAAAAATCCTCATTATCCTTGTTGTGTGTATGTACATATTTATGATTTCTCACCTAGTTGCTGTTCTTCCAATCAAATTCTGTTAGCTTGGAGATGAATGACATCAGGCTGCTGTTAATGACTTCAGCCTTCCTTTTTACTACCTGTCCGGTCTTGCGGCTCAATCCGGTTTTGGATGTACATTTGCTGCCTTCAGCTGGGTTGATTCTTACAAAACAAGCAAAACAGACACAGTACAAGAAAATATAACATTACAGCAAAAATATTATAAAAGATGTAATAAGATGTCAGTAGTTCATAACTAGCTACAAGCAAATGCCGCCTCTGTGGCTAAAATTATGGCTAACACCAATTAGCTTGCTAGTTATAAAATAGCATCGAAGCGTCAAACAAACAAAGCCCATGCGGTTAAACAGCACTGGTAACTTTACTACAAACGAACAATACATTTGGCGTGTCAGTTAAGTGGAATTAACATAACACCAGAATACATTTTCTTCTTTCCAGAGACTTGATAACTTATTAGCTCGAGGTAAAGGGATCCGATTACAATAGCGTAGCCATACAGTCATGCATAGCCTACTATCGTAAATGACTTTAACATCTCAAATAAAACAGCATTTTTGCTGGATTAATTTTTGCAAGTGTGATTTGATGTTTTGTCCTGATGTTTGTTGCAAAATTGGTGAGATGTTGTCTATAGCTGGAGACAGCAGCAGCAGTTTGTCTCTTCTCACTTGCAGGTTCTGCGCCGACTGGTGGCCAGTGCTGTAGTACGCTACTGTATTTTAAAAAATACCTGGTACCTTACCGCACATTTAAAAAATGCGTCCCGCCTGCCGACAGAATTTCCCAGAATACTGTGCCAAATGCGGTAATGTACTTTTTAAGCAATCTACAGTAATGTACTCTGTGGTTTGCTGTATGATACTGTCGAAATTACAGAAATGTCTAACAGTGTACGATGCACCGTTGAACTAACCAACAACCAAAGTGCGACTGTGTCCCAAACACTGTCGTACCTTCATAGTCTGAACCAAGTTGGTTTGAACCAATAGTCCAAACCACAATGGTTTCCAGATGTGTTCGGACATGCTCGTGCATTGTCGGAAGCAGAGAGAAACAATCCGAAGTAGGCTATGACCTTGTGAACGGAATTTAACAGAGATGACTAATTATATAGCCGATTATTTATAGCCTATTAATAGGCTATTTCACATGATGTCGGGAATAACTGTGTACTAGGAAATAAAAAATAGAAACTGAATAAATCTAACGGTGGAAAGTATCAATGAACCCTATATACTGCAGGCTTACTGTACGTTCACACCAAAAGCGACCAAAGCGACCAGGTCGCCGAGGTCGCTGAAGAAGCTTCGCTGCTGAGTTCGCTTTGCTCGCTTATGACGTTTCATTTGGAATGTCAGTCATTTAAAGGGCCGCAGCAAAAAAAAAAAAAAACTCCTTGACCAACGGTTGTGAAAGCGGCAATACATGTATATGCGTAGGGCAAAACATCGATGTACTTGAACGTTGACATGTTTGGTTAATAAAGGAATAAAAGAGTATAAAACGTCTACATGCACTGCTGAAAAATATTCATATTCACATTCATACAGAAATTCATGAATTATTTAAGCCGCTGACTGAGTACATCAATTTACTTTTTAGTTAGAATTGTTTGCATCCCTGTAGCAAAACAGGGCTGAGTCGTAGTGGACCGAAGAGCCTGACACTGCTGTGATGAGCTTCTCCGTTGCCATTTTTAATACAAAGTAGGAACTAGGTACTAAAGTTACACCGTTTGTTTCCTCGAACCCACCTGATTGTCGGAAGTTGGTAAATCAATGTATTCCGATTGGTATTCGCGGTATTCGCCGAACCGCGTCATAGCTCATTACCATAAAGTTAACTGACTTTTAACTTCTCTTTTTCGCTCTGGTCTCCCAGTTCGCTTCGCAGCCGGCGAATTCGCTTTGTTCGCCCAATTCGCCGACCCTCCATAGAGAAATAATGACTTCCGTCGCTCTGGTCGCTTCTGGTGTGAACGTACAGTTAGTGTTCATTTGTAATATAGTGACAGATTTGCAAGACATTTCAGTGATTAAATAAACTTTAACATTGTTTATTAAATGACGCAGACCTCTGGATATGAACACAGATGAGTTGTGACTATGCACGTCTCAAAAGCAGCCTATAGTTCTAGGCAATACATTAAGCTATAGGAAATCTCCCTGACTTTGAAGTCATGTGGAAGCCAAAGTCTAGATAATGCTTTTATTTTTTATTTAAATCACATAGACTACGAGCCATCACAGCTAGCCTGATTAAAATAGCTTTCAAAATGCTGTTTTGCATAGACACCAGGCGATGTGCCATCTGTAAATGCATGTGCTTATAGGGCAATATGCTACACGCTATCAACATTAGGTTTATTGCTTACAATGCACGTAATGACGGAGGAGCTGGAAGTTTATTTTCACCTTGGCGACCTGCATTCTGAAGTTTATGAACACAAGCCCAAGAATATGCAGACTGGCATAAATTGGCCACACTATGTTAATACGCAACAGGGGAGACACCTTCACCCTGGAACTACGTTAAGAAAAGTAACGTGGCAGTTGAGAATATCAACAATTTCATGTAGCATCTTAATTATGTCTCATCCCAGATTGGAACCAGAGTACTATCTACAAACACAGGTGTGCATGACCTGCACTCTACCAATAGCACCACAGAAACCAGCTCCTAGCTTACAGAATTTGGAGGTACTTGAAGATACGTCAAAAGTAAGCCAAACGAGTTGCAAATATCCTCCTAGATCAATTGTTTTGCTACAACAACGGGCTTTTTAGATTCTACACTGTATATTTCTCACCTCGTTTTGTAAAATCTGAGGGATACCACGTCAAACAACGAAGATGTTTACAATGATCGAGGATTTCGAGACATTCGGTCCGCCATGTTGGATGCTGTCGAGACCTTCAAACAACGTTGGTTAGGTGGAACTAATCACCGAGAGCTGTGGTTGCAAACCTCACTAGTTACCAACGTGGTTGCGAATGTTCGTGTTTTGGGAAACGCCTGTGTCGGTCGCACTATGTCGGGACTATGTTGGTTTACACTGTGTTGGTTCAAACTATGTTGGTTCACACGAACGAAGGTTTTGAGAAACACTTGCGTCGCACCTACATAGTTTGAACCAAGTAAGTTGCTAACAACGTTAGCAACTATGCTTTTGGGAAACACACCCCAGAACGGCATCTAAAGCGGAGGGATGCCAAAAGTGAATAAGTCAATATGGCGCCCAATTTTATCCAAGGTTCAGAAAGAAAAATTCCATCCTTGACAGGTATACCATCCTTCTAGTCTTTAAAAAATTGCTTTAAGTCTACATTGCCTTTAGTTGTAGGCTACTTGGAGTTACTTAGGTGTGATATTTTTCAATGACTAATAACAACACTGTTATGCCTATACAAGTATGTTCAATTTTCTTGCCTACAAACTAATTCCCTACTGTTCAACACAAATACAGTGCAATATGCATGTAGTTAATAGTTTATTTGCACTATGAAAGAAGTGCTGAATGTTAAACAGTAAATGTACAGTGGAAAGCGTGATCCACTAGACTGAGAAAATACTGAAATGTATCAATTTGCTACAGAGTGGGGTGCCATTGAGTAGTACCAAACAGATTTGACTGAAAGCTCTACCTTTTGCAGTTGTGTTGTATAAAACCCAGTTTCTTATAGCACATCAGAAAATATACCAATCTTTTCTGCAGCCACGAGTACAGCCATATTGCCAAGGTAACTCAATACTGATTGAAACCCATACACTGTGTTAGATAGTGTGATTTGAAATGTTTTATACCTACATATTGATGTCTGATTTAAAGTCAGATAGCAACTACACCCAGACAATGACAGTCTACTTTTATTTACACCAGATGCCAAGGTCACCCCAATATGACAAGGATGAAATCATACAGTTGATCACTACTGCCCGAGACAGAGTTGTACGGGAGGAGAAAATTGCTGGTCCCTCAGACACAGTGTGAGCAGCTTAGAGGGCCCAAAAAAAGTAAAGCCCAAAACTCTGTACACAATTGTTAAGTTAAATAGATACGAGAGCTGGAAAATGTTAGGGATACATTTTGAAAATAATGAGTCAGCTTTATTGTCAAAAAAACATATGTACAGGTCAGGTTGCACACACAGAATTTGAAAATTTGCAGGGCACCAGGAGAGGGAAGTGGGAAGTGGTGTGTGTGGGGGTCAGATGGGGACGGGAGGGCAGGGCAGGGAGAGAGTTCAGCATCCTGGGTGGGAAGTGGAAAGTGGTGGGTGTGGGGGTCAGATGGGGGAGGGAGGGCAGGGCAGGGAGAGGGTTCAGCATCCTGACAGCTTGGTGGATCTGTCCTTCAGTCTGCTGGTCCTGGCCCGGAGGCTCCTCAGTCTCCTTCCTGATGGCAGCACACTGAAGAGGCTGTTGGATGGATGGGTGGGATCGCCCGCAATGCAGAGGGCTTTGCGGGTGAGGCGGGTGTGGTATATGTCCTGCAGGGAGGGAAGAGGGACACCCACAATCCTCTCAGCTGCTCTCACTACTCTGTGTAGTTTTTTCCCGCAGGACACGGTGCAGGTGCCATACCACACAGTGATGCAGCTGCTGAGGATGCTCTCTATGGTGCCTCTGTAGAAGTTGCTCATGATGGGAGATGGGGCTCTGGCTCTCCTCAGCTTGTGGAGGAAGTAGAGTCGCTGTTGGGCTTTACTGGCCAGTGATGCTGTGTTCTTTGACCAGGAGAGGTCCTCAGAGATGTGCAAGCCCAGGATCTAAAAGCTGTGAGTGCAAAGTCTTGTGAATACGACTGTAATTTCTACGACTACGAAGTCTTCCTTGTGAACACGAATTCAGATTTATGGGTACAAAGAAAAAAGTGGTGAAATGACGTCAGAGACAGGCCACAGGGAAAAGCAATTGATTCCCGATAGTTGGAAACGCGCATGCGCCAATTCAAAAAATGGCGGACGGCGGGGATGAAACATCACAGCTAAAGACCAGTCAACGACACATCCCACATCTGTTTATATTTATTTAATGGAATTGCACTGCTTTATATAACAAACAGCTTATGAAGGTACAGACTTAATTCGTGTACAAATATGTCCATGCATAAGTTTTATATTTCTAATGTCTTTGCAAGAATTGCCATATTTACAGACTGATTACTTCTTAAAGGTGGATGCAGCCTTCCTTATGGAGAGCATCCGTCCTGTCTACAGTGATATTAGTTCTGCCCAGCACCAGAAGGAAGTAGACATCATGAACTTTCTCCAGGACTTTCTTCAGGAAATTGAAGATTCTGGTGCGTTTTAGTCACTTAATTATCTTTTCTTTACTAACTTTTTTTTCTCTTATCTTGGCTTACATCTTGTATAGTGCAGTGTAAAATGGTTAATTAATTCAGACTATACATCCCAATCAAATCTCAGCCTTTTGGAGATGTAATTTCCATATTTAAAATGAACGTAACTGATGAAATATTGTGACATCCAGGATAAGTTCCATTAAACTAGACGTGGAGGGCTTACACATAGATGACTTGTATAGTTATTTTGACAATGAGAGGGTGTCTGAACACTTGCCACAACATGTCTGTAATCCAGTAATAACAAATGCAGCTTTTATTAAAATCTTTATGGAATTTCTATGTTGACTGATTAAATGAACATTTGATAAATCAATGTGATCTATATATATCTATATCTAATAAAACAGTTTTGACAAGCAGTACCTTGCTGTAGTTTCTCACACATGATGACGCCGCCATGATGAAAGTCCAAACAAGTCGATTGTACCACCTCTCTTCCTATTCTTCCTGCTGGTTCGTGTTTGTCAATCGACTGGTGCGGACTTTCATCATGGCGGCGATGAGAAACTACAGCAAGGTACTGCTTGTCAAAACTGTTTTATTAATAAATGTTGTGTACACTTTCAAAGTTCTCAGTGCCTCGTTTTTAATGTCAGGGCCTTTGTTGTACTACCGATGGAGTGTGGAGTTTCTTCGAGCTGTTTTAATGGTTTAAAAATAGCGTAGTCATCATGCTTCGTCTATGGCACCTACCATTTCCATTGTTAGCCTTCTGGGACAAACGATAAAAAATAGTTAAACTCCGAATGCAACAGGCTAAATCAATTTTGCTCCTCAGTACACATACCAACTCGGTATGATGTTTTAACATGCCAATTTTCATTTTACACACGAAGTTCTCCTTTAACCTTTGATTATGTACACTGCGCCCAGCTATGAAGCTCCCTCTTCCAGTGCCTTTAACAGTGAACATGGTTTCAGCGATTGAGACATTTTCAACCCCTTCATCACCCCTGACCCTTGAAAACACAAGGAGGAAATGTTCAACCGTATTCATCACAACAAAATATCCCATTGAATTGTAGTCATGAGTGATTAATGGCATTAATTAATATTGTTTACCTGGAAGGCCAGCCATAGTTTTCCACCGCCTTCAGAAAAAATGAATGAGCAGTACTTGAGCGGTTATTTGTTGCACATTCTAGATAGAAAATCTGTTTAGAAAGACAGTGTTTGAATCCACAAAAAATGAAAAATATTAAGGCTTACAACACTAATCTTCAGTTAAAATGTTTATTCCCTGCTGTACATCCCTCCTTTGTCTCCTCCCACTTGCCTCCTTCATCCGCCTGCTAGTCCTGACATCTTTTTAAACTAATCCCTTTCTTCTCATCTCCTCCCATTGTATTTTTATCCATATGATTGGCCAGTCAGTACTGCTCCTTAAGATAGCTATCGGAGTCTATCTACTTAAAATGACTGTGTAAAATATGACAAATATTATGAAAAAGTTTTAAAATTCATTGTTGACAATGTGTGTAAGCCATGTAGGTAACATGTATGGAGTTTATGACAACAGTGAATCCATGAATACAAACATTTACAGTTAACACACTATAAAGCACTGTAATAAAAAAGTGACAAACCTTTCTTGAGTACCCATCTATTGCACCAAATATTACAATGTTGTACCTTAAAATCAAAATATGACATGACAATTAGCAATCATCCAACCATCCCTCCCCCAAATAAATAAATATGTTAATTTTAAATAAGTGTTACCGTATAAACCTATGATTGGTGTCCACATGGACTAATGACAGAGGCCCTTGCACAAAGTATTTCCTCCTCACGATGCATCCCAACCGTGTCATTCTCTCCAAAACTCCTGGAGCGTCAACCCTGTGCATGGACTCTTTGATTCGATCCCACTGAACCCTATGCCCATCAGCTTGCAGACAGCCTTTCACCATTCGATATCCAGCATGTGGTATCCGGCTTTTAATAGACTGGACTGCTATATCCAACTCACTATCTGTTAGATTGGTGTATGTAGACCTTGTAGATAAATCTAGTTCACGCATGCGTCTGAAGATGGTGCTTTGGCTTACACTCAACAGACTAGCGATGCAGGACACCGGTAATGGAACTTCTATTAGCCGGGTGAGAAGCTCCTCAGAAATAACATACTTTGGTCTGCCTCGCCCTCCAGCTCGAACTAAAACACTATAATTGTCTGTGGAAACAGCAGTGTGGATCTTACTTTGGAGGCTTAAAAGACTGTCCACAATTTCTGCAGGAATGTTCAGTGTACTCGAGGCAGCCGTCAAAATAAATGCCTCTTGATTTACAATGTAATGTAAATAATCTAAATTCAAGTGTGGTTGACTCAACACATCGGAAATTCGAGATTTCAGGCGTTCCAACAACTGTGTAGCCACTGGTCCCTGTAAACAACAAAATTGAAGTTTGATGCATTAAATGCCACTGTTATAATTTACCAACATACACTATCAATTTCACATAAGGCTGGACAGACATTAAAAAATATTTTGTATTTTTAGCTACATAATATAAATGCCAGTAATTATCTTGCAAGCTAATACAAACATTAATTGTCGTATCATTTATTTCTCATTATTACAGTCTGGACCCATGCAAACCACACTTTTGTGAATAATCTCAAGCAAATGACTAAAGGCAAAGACTACAATTACTATAGCTATTCTAAGTGTTGTCAACGTTCCTGTTATTTCGGTATAGCAGACAGTTGATAGGGATGCCGCTCTGATCAGATAAGTTTAAGAGAAATTGCACGTCAGGACATTTGCCTTATTGTATGTTTTAACTATTTGATATATTTATGTTTCCTTAGCAGCTGCATGACAATAGTGATGGTTAAAGAAACGATATGCAACTTATTATATGGACTTGGTGCTACAGAGACGGGATGTTGGGACGGGGGGGGGTATTCCAAGTAAGTGGTTTAGTGACACACCAGGGTGAGTTAACCCAGTAGTGGTAAAAGAGATAAAAGAAGAGCCTGGAATCCTCTTCTCTAACTACAGAAAGCGAGCAGGCTACTCTATTAAGAGGTTTACAACCTCCTCTGGCTTGATTTACTGACGTCTAATCCCTAAACCACCTACTTGGAGTTGGAATAACCGCACTGTTTCCAAACTCCCCTCTCTGTAGCACCGCGACAAAAACGCGCCCCGTTAGCCATAATCTCTTGTTTATGACCAATAAGACTACACAAATTATTCGTCGTCATATTATGACAATCCATCTGACCCAATAGCCGGTTTCACACACGGGTTCCGGTTCAGCGGTCTGTAAAAACTGTCTGCATAAAATGGTACGGGACTTGATGGCACTGATTAACTATATTTACTCTCAATGATCTAACTGACTGACTGACTGACTGCTAGCGTCGTTGTAAACAAATGCACTAGTCCAAGTCAGCGTCAGCAAAGATGAATAGAAACCGGACTTATACATGGACATATTTGTACACGAATTAAGTCTGTACCTTCATAAGCTGTTTGTTATATAAAACAGTGCAATTCCATTAAATAAATATAAACAGATGTGGATGTGTCGTTGACTTGTCATTAGACATTCTGTGGTCTTTACCTGTGATGTTTCATGCCTGCCGTCCGCCATTTTTTGAATTGGCGCATGCGCGTTTCCAACAATCGGGAATTGATTGCTTTCCCCTGTGGCCTGTCTCTGACGTCATTTCACCACTTTTTTCTTTGTACCCATAAATCTGAATTCGTGTTCACAAGGAAGACTTCGTAGTCGTAGAAATTACAGTCGTATTCACAAGACTTTGCACTCACAGCTTTTAGATTCACACCCACATAAATACAGTCCTAACCTCCACAACATCAAACAATTATGTGTATGACAGCAGAATTTTGTGTACAACTGTTTTTACTGACGTACAACCTCACGAGTACGAATGGTTAGAATCATGGATACGTCTTTTTGGAAGTAACCTTACTCCATAAGGGGGGCGTGCTGTGAGTACGCTCTCCTGAAGTCCACTACAATCTCCTTTGTCTTCTCCACGTTAAGGGAGAGGTTGTTCTCACTGCACCACTTGACCAGGTGGCTCACCTCGCTCCTGTAGTGGGTCTCATCATTGTTGCTGATGTGACCCAACACAGTTGTATCATCCGCAAACTTGATAAAGAGGTTGGAGGTGTGTGATGGAGTGCAGTCGTGGGTCAGCAGAGTGAAGAGAAGGGGGCTCAGCACACATCCTTGGGGAGCCCCCGTGTTCAGTGTGACGGTGACAGGTTTGCCCTTGCTGTCCTTAGGCCCACCTCGTCTCTGGCTCTGAAGGCAGCATTCCTTACCTTCAGCAGCCTGTAGACCTCCCCTGTGAGCCATGGCTTCTGGTTGGCCCGAACAGTGATGGTCCTGGTGTCTGTGACGTCATCAATGCATTTTTAGATGTAGGAAGTGACAGTCTCTGTGTATTCCTGAAGATCTGTGGTGTTGTTGTGGGTGGCAACCTGTTTAAATATCTCCCAGTCTGTGGTGGAGAAGCAGTCTTGCAGTGCCTCTGAAGACCCTTCTGGCCACACGTATCTGAAGAAGAAGAGGAGGTTATCAGGCACATACAGAAACCAGGTTCAGAGGAGCTGTGGGAAGGCAGAAAAGTGTCACATGTCTGGCGTACTGCAGCTGCCAATGAAATGATGGATTTATGTGACCCAGAACCCAGTCTCCTCCCAAGCCTTACTGTGCTAAGGAAAGCCAAACATGAAAAGGGACTTAAGGAGCTTGGCCATACGCATCCAATAATTTCCCTTCAGACCATGAAATACACTGTGCCTTACAATGGTAGCATATTTGACATTGGACTTTACAAGTTTTTCTGCCATTATCATACCCCCTCTCAGCTGCAGGTCTACAAGACAATGTCAAAGACTACAGGGTCTACTGTCAGTTTTGATGCAACAGGCACAGAGGGGTGAGGGAGTTCTACTTGAGGGCCATGGGCCAGCTTGTCCAGATCACATCTCTTCATGAGGCCAGATGACATCAGCAACATAATGGCAATTGAGCAGCTGATTTGCTCAATTGCCATTACTGCTCTCTGTGAATCTGAGGGCATGGATGAGCAAGGTATGTCTGTCAGTTCAGAAACCTGTAAGCTGGCCATCAAAGATCTCATTGCCAAAGGTTCATCAGTTGAGGAGAAGGAGACTGTTGATCCAAGGGCAAGTGAACAGGATGAGAAGATGGGTCAAATGAAGGAGTGCCAAACTGATGCTCAAAGGTGGGCATTGGAAATATGTCAGGAGAGCCGGTGTTTGGCCTCCAATGATGGTGACCGGGACAACTTGCACTTTCCCCCTGACCTTGTTCCACACTTGATCAGAATGGCAGCTTATCTGCCACTTTGGACTGCAGTCATGGTTCCACACTTTAAAAGTGTCCACATAACGGCCAGTTCAGCAAATGTTGAGGCTGAATTTAAAAACTTGAAGGAATGCCTCTTCAAGGACGACAGCTTGCCTCTTTGCGTGGACCACTTTTTGCGACACCATCTAGATCACATTCAAGGTCAGATGAAGTTGTCCTCCGCCAACACAAAGATGGAGCTGTCGGATGAGGAGGGCTCCGAGAAGGATGTGGAAGAGCAGGAAACAGTGGAGAACTGGAGAGGTCTGACTGTCCCACCTAAAAAAAATAAAATCATACTTAACACCATGTCCAGAATAGCAACACATAAATTTGGCTACAAAACATAAGAAAACCCAAATTGGCCTTCTAAGAAATGGCAACTATTTCGCAAGTCATACAATTAACACAGGAAAAGCACAATTGTCTGTAGTGAACACATACGCCTTCAATTCATTCTGCCAATGCCTCTGCTGTGCCTACTGTGACAGCGAAAGATTTAGCAGATATGTGCAAGGGATTAACAAACCTGTGCTGCATCTGGTGAAATCCATTGTTGTCAGCGGAGTTAACAGGACCACATACAGGCAAAGAGCTTTGATCTTGGCACAGATGTTTGATCATGAAACACTAAAGTCTGGGGCACATCAAATTAATGCTGAATGCAATGTTTCTAAAGTAGTCACTGCAACAATGAAGGATGTTGTAACGCTCACCTTCACATCTCTCTGCTCTTCTCCAAGCTACCAGCTCCATGAAACAAGGAACTTGTCTCTGGTCCCTGTGAATATTAAAACTTTGGGCAGAGGGGGAATAAAAGAGCTCCAGGTGGCAGTTGAAGATGGGCTGCACCTCCACCCTGCAGAGTGCCATTAACCACTTCAGTCCACTCCAAATCATCCTGCAGCTTACTCCTCACCTCAATGACACTGGAGAAGCCCTCTTCCTAGAGTTGGGTACAGAACAACACTGCTGAGTGATTTCCCAGTAAACATCACCCTAAAAGAGGAGTCATTCACACTAAGAGGCATTATGGCTTTTTAACCAGAAAAGCTCTTGGTCATTATGTTGCTTTCTGCAGGAGGTCATCTTTTCTAGGGGAGCAGTATGATGACCTTGCCAACAAGGTCACAATGGCTCCAGAAAAAAACCCTCATCCTATCACATGTTGTGTTTTACACCATGGAATGAATTTTGTTGTCATTTCTGCAGTTTTTTTATGTTCTTGGTTCTACATGTTCATGGTTTCTGTGTTAATATCAAGTAAAACTTTGTGGCTGTCAAACTTTTTACAATACAATACCTGTTCTAGTATGTGCTGGTCAGTATGTGTTGACATACACACCAATACTGTAAAAAGAAACAAACAACAAGTGAACCATATGTATAATGCTGATAGGCCTAATGATCAATAGAGGAATATTTTCAGTATGTGGTTTAGTGATGAATCTAAAACAAGTCAAAGTAAAGATGATGGTGTTGATAATACATGGGTACTATCGTATTAACTTTAACCTATCCTTTGGAGCCTTTCGTGACACCTGTTTATTGTTGAATATCATGAAGAAGGTTTGTGCACAAACGTAATGTAAAACATAATAAATAGTACGATGTAATAATTATATAACAATTTAAATAAATAACATGCTATAATTAGACATAAGAAACTACTAAAGTAACAATAACAGTAACAATGCAACAATGGCCTGTTCGTAGGGTCGTACGTATTGTATTCTTTTTTGTTTTACTGTGGACAAATGACATAGCCTCAACTATATCACCGCATTTAATCTTAATAGCATTTTTGTGCTGTGTTACCAACGTTGTTTATGCTGATGGTGCGCGATGTTCAATAACGTTAAGTTAATAAGGATATTATTGTCTTTTCTGAACTAATGTAGCGTCCGAGGTAGACTCTCTTAAGAACAGACACTGGCCAGTACTTATCCTTGGATGGGACAATGGCTCTCCTTAATGAAGCTTCAGCTGTCATGGCGAACCTTTTCATTACACGAACACGAGAGAGCTGGACACTGGAACAACCAACATTTTTGTCCAATATTCCCATTACCGTGGTAACCAATAAACAAATAATAATATAAGGTGCTACAATAACAACAGTTTTGGGCAGGTGTGTTTGACCACAGTATAGCATAGCCAACTTACCGTTGGTAAACTGCAGATGTTGCCGACTCTCTTCTCTGTGCCATATATCCTGCTACTTCTGGGTTTCCTTGGATAGGGTGGTCAAATAATTACATGTTAAATATCATAAAGACGGTTTGTGCACAAATGACAAATTTGCCTGCACAAACGAAGCACAAATGTTTCCGACCATTTTGGTGTCATTTGGATGTTGATGGGGTGCTGTGCGACCCCAGGTCACCAACCTGTTTAATGTTGAATATCATGAAGACGGTTTGTGCACAAATGTTAATTTTGCCTGCACAAACGAAGCACAAATGATTCCGACCATTTTTGAGTCATTTGGATGTTGATGGGGTGCTGAGTGACCCCAGGTCAAAAAATGTAATGTTAAATATCGTAAAGACGGTTTGTGCCCAAATGTTAATTTTGCCTGCACAAACGATTCCAACCATTTTCAAGTAATTTGGATGTTGATGGGGTGCTGGGTGACCCCAGGTCACCAACCTGTTAAAAGTTAAATATCATAAAGACGGTTGTGCACAAATGTTAATTTAGCTTGCACAATCATGCACAAAAGAATCAAAATACTTTTATTCATATTTTCAACATATGGGGGGCCAACATCACGCAGGTGACAACATAACGTAGCAACGTAGCTTTTTTTCACTTCACATCCTCTGGGTGTCTCCACTGCCACGCCAGTGAAGATCAATTACTCCGGACCACACGTAGAGTTACGAGCTATCTCACAATGGTTCTTGGCCAAAGAAGGTTTCGGGAAGCGGTCCGTAAACTCTACGATGGTGCCAAGTGTGAAGTTGAGTACTACTTAGGCTTAAGTACTACTTAACATCACTCGTAGTGCTTTCGGGAAACGCAGCCTAGGCTATGATCGATTTTAGCTTATTGTAGCCTATAACAAGTAGGCTACATGTAATAATGGCTTGTGGATTTTCACATCCAAGATAATTGGAGCGACCGCGAATCATAGGCTGTGAATGAAAGGGCACCTGGGAAATAGCCAGGGACGTTCGCGAGCCCCCCCACCCCCCAAAAAGTAAAAAGCGCCACCATTGTCTTAGCTAATGAGCTTAAAGACAGTTAGCAACGTAGCACAACCAGATCATACCATAATAAACCTTATTTGAATAATCCAGTGTGTTAGTTCGAACTTAAACAAATGGAAGCATCTATGTTGCTTTGCACCTTTCCCGTACAAGACAAATACAGCCTCGTAGGAAGGAGTTGTATTATGCACAGGGCCAGCAACCAAGTAAATTCAAGGACGCAAACAGATTTAAATTGTAAAGTCAGTGAAGTCAGAAATACTATCCACCCCGTCATATGTAAAAAAAAACAAGTAACTACTAGCTAAACACCAGGTTTACACGTGGGTTGTCAGGAGAAGTGCGCTCATGTAGTTGAGAGGTGGGAGGGCGTTAGCTTGCCAGAGGCAAGTCTTCAACACTATCAATCTGACGATAGTATAATAAAGTACAACAAATAGACCCAACATGAAATATGATGCTGTCAAAATAATATTTGTTGTAAATTGTAAATTTGCTAACTATAGCCACGGCGGGCAAATGATAAAGGAAACCCTATTGTCTTACCTTAAATCTTTGCAGCTAGTTAATGTTGTTAGCTGCGTGATCCATCCTTTTGACTCTTTGCTGGCCCATACTATGGAAGTCTTACTCAGTTTAAATGTGCAATTTTAGATCTACTTTCATTACATTAACTTTAATTCTTTTATTTTATGACCTCAATTTAGCAGGGCAAGAAAGCATGCTATAACAGAGATTGAAACAAAACACGACGATGCGCGCTTTTAAGGCCAGCGACAAGAAATCAGGCATGCAAACTGGTTAGGGGTGAAAAAGGTGACAAGATACAATGGACACACGGCATGCACGGAAAAGTGAAGTTTGTAGTGCAAACACAGACATCTCGAATTAAACACAGTACAAAATAACTTACCATATACAAGTATTTATTGGACAACTACAGACAAAAAACATCAACATCATAGGCATTAACAGTTCATGAACAAAGTTCATTTCTTTTTCTTTTTGGCCTGCACCCAGATCTCGCAGGCCCTCTTCCTGTGCTTAGCTGCGTGCCTCAGCCTGGCCTGCTTCTCCTTGTCAGCCATCTCTGCTTTACTTGCTGTTGCACTTTGCAGCACTCCACATTCAGCCTTTTTCGAACGCTGTTGTCGCTGGCATTTGTCGGTTGTTCCAGCTGTCCGGACGCATTAAGTTGCAAATTATACAAAATTCTAATTCTAAAATATACAGTATGTCCCATATGCATTAAGTACAGAACAGCTGTACAGCATAAAATGTGAATTTACAGGTACAGTATGAATTGCATTTACTTTACTATTTTATATATAAAAATCACAGGTCTTCAAAAGCATTAACTGTAGTGATCATAACTGTATTTACATTCAATTGAACTAAAGCAATTAGTCCCATGGTCATTAACTTCGATTCATAGGGCATCATACTGGATAAACAGAAGTGCACCTGTAGGCTGTCATTATCAACGGGGGTGTGTACGAACAGCGCGGGGGTGGGGGTGTAACGGCTTAGGCTGTGGTCAGCTTGACTGGTGAATTTCACTGAATATCCATGAAGCCCCCGCCTAGGCTAAAACGCGTCCCCGCCCCCGGATCACAATATGCATGAAGCATGTCCCTCCCGCCTAGGCTACAACACGTCCCCGCCCCCGGATCACCATAAGCATGAAGCATGTGTCTGAGACAACGCAACGGTACAAAGTTTCGCCGAATAAAGAGTCTGTCGGCAACGAAAGTGCAATGAACGACCACACACAATAAAAACATGTTGCATGAACAGTAACAAAATTCACACACATTTAAAATTGTCGTCCGAGAGAGGGCTCGAACCAAAGAAATGAGATCACTAGAGCCAACACCATTGCCAGGCTGAGCTCGATCCTGCTACGCCACGGATCGCCGAGTCAGCCCTCTTCCTGACTGGTACATATCCAACACTGACCTAATTTGACACAAGTTAACATAGGTGAAAACGTAAACGCCCATGTTAACTGGTGATATCACAAGTTAACATGGGCGTTCGCAAGTTAACATAAGCAAACGCTGCGGCTTTTTTAGGCCTTCAAAGCGGCCCATATTGTCCAAACAATGAAAATGCAATTAACGATCACTCCAGTCTCAACCACACACAATAACAAACACGCTGCATGAACAGTAACACAATTCACAACAACAACAAAAAAACATGGTCCTCCGAACAAGAATCGAACTAGAAATGCAAACCCACCACGCAGTGCACTCAACACAAGACCCTTGCACATTCCCGTTGCGCCACGACCTGCCGTCTAAACGCATGTCACTGTAACATACTTCAACGTTCACCTCAATCGACACCAGTTGACATGCTATGAAAAGAGTATACGTCCATGTCAGCTTGTGATATGCAAGCCACACACAGCAAACGCTGTGAATCCAACGTTCAGTCTTCCCACATTCAGGCCCAGCGAAGCTAGTTTATTATGAGAAAAGTATCACCCCACTACAAACGTTCAAGGCCACTTGGACGACCGCACCTGTGTTCCCTGGGTAATTCGACCAAACACTGTTTCACACCAAAGAACCTGGCATGCAGAACACATTCCCACTGTAGCCTGACACCCCACAATATGTAGGCCTGAAAAACCTCTAAAACACAGCAAGTCAACATGGGCATTCAGTGTCTGCCTGAGTTCATCACATATTCAGGGTGCAAGAAGTAGTGTGTTAGAAATAACGTGTTAGTGGGAAATCACAAGCTGACATGGGCGTATACTCTTTTCATAGCATGTCAACTGGTGTCGATTGAGGTGAGCGTTGAAGTGTGTTACAGTGACATGCGTTTGACGGCAGGTCGTGGCGCAACGGGAATGTGCAAGGGTCTTGTGTTGAGTGCACTGCGTGGTGGGTTTGCATTTCTAGTTCGATTCTTGTTCGGAGGACCATGTTTTTTTTGTTGTTGTTGTGAATTGTGTTACTGTTCATGCAGCGTGTTTGTTATTGTGTGTGGTTGAGACTGGAGTAATCGTTAATTGCATTTTCATTGTTTGGACAATATGGGCCGCTTTGAAGGCCTAAAAAAGCCGCAGCGTTTGCTTATGTTAACTTGCGAACGCCCATGTTAACTTGTGATATCACCAGTTAACATGGGCGTTTACGTTTTCACCTATGTTAACTTGTGTCAAATTAGGTCAGTGTTGGATATGTACCAGTCAGGAAGAGGGCTGACTCGGCGATCCGTGGCGTAGCAGGATCGAGCTCAGCCTGGCAATGGTGTTGGCTCTAGTGATCTCATTTCTTTGGTTTGAGCCCTCTCTCGGACGACAATTTTAAATGTGTGTGAATTTTGTTACTGTTCATGCAACATGTTTTTATTGTGTGTAGATGACACTTGTGTGTGGTCGTTCATTGCACTTTCGTTGCCGACAGACTCTTTATTCGGCGAAACTTTGTACCGTTGCGTTGTCTCAGGCACATGCTTCATGCTTATGGTGATCCGGGGGCGGGGACGTGTTGTAGCCTAGGCGGGAGGCACATGCTTCATGCATATTGTGATCCGGGGGCGGGGACGCGTTTTAGCCTAGGCGGGGGCTTCATGGATATTCAGTGAAATTCACCAGTCAAGCTGACCACAGCCTAAGCCGTTACAGGGGTACTTTCAAATACAACCTGTAGCGGAGCTCTCCATATTGATAAACTCTCGATGGGTAAACTGACGAATGAACCGACCTCCGCACACGGCAGAACTGTTCCCTTCCCGTAATTATCAGAGAATATAAAAGGGGCCTTCAATAACTCGCTGTCAAAAATAATTGGCGACCATTAGCACTAGACGGTCAATGTTCAGAACCTTATATTACTAGCAAAGCCCTGAAAATGACTTCTATGAAAGGCGCTAGTTTACCACTCTACAATTACCTCATTGTTCATTATCATCATCATCATCATCCTAGCAAAGCCCTGTGTGAAAGGCACTAGCTGGTAATTAGCCCCACCACAGTTAGCAGCTAGCTTAGCAGGCTAATTAGCAGCTACGAGGCGGTGAAGTAGACGGTCGCTAGGTGAAATACCGAGGATTATTTGAAGTCAGTCATCAAGAAATTTAGCTAATAGTTGTGTACGTGTGTTAAAGACACAATTAAAAGCGGAGGAATTGATCTAACGACACAAGTGAGTGATATTTTAGGCCATCACTCAAATTCTTAACTTTAAGAAGTTAACAACTGTTGACATTAATCCCTTACCTTGCCGCAATTTCCACCAGGTCCGCGAGAAGCTGGAATGAGGGGGTTTGCCGGCCTCCTCACTGCTGATTGGTGATTGTGCTTCCGTCACACGTCATTCTTGTCAGTCATTTGTTGTCAAGAGAAGAGAGTGGTGGTGATAGGTGTAAGTCATAGGACTAGACGCACTAGAGTGTGGTTTTGAGCATAGGCGGTTTGGAGGTTCACAGTTTCACTCGCTCGTTGACATGCACCCCCCATTTTTTTTTCTCCTCGGATCTACGCGATTCAGAAGAGAATGACCCATTTTGATTTCAAAACGGCAAAATTTCGCCGAAAGGTGAAAAGTTTGCATGCCTGAGAAAAAAATTATAACTGTATTGTTTTCAACGGAGGAAAGCCAACTAGAAACGCTGTGCGCCTGCTGCGTAGGGTTAGAAAAATGTTCTGAAATCCTGTGCGTCAAGCTCATAGAAATGGCTTATTTTCTGTCCTGTGTATTTGCTATTACTGACCATTTGGGCTAAAGTTAATGACATCCTTGTTTAAAAGCATGACTTTACTTCCCTTAGCAAAATTAACTAAGCAATATAGATCTAGCTCGTTTTTGGCTGGTTAAACCAGCACTGTTCACAAGACTTAAACTTTTGTTTTTGGACAGATGCCGCCTGAACAAACCTGCGGGGGAATTGGCTAGAGGAGGTTGTGGTAGAAGACCGCATCGGTCCTCTCGCCTCTAGTCAAAGTAACAAGTGAAAATTGCGGTCAACGTAGACACAACGCAACTCCAACACGATATCTTGCCCATGCTTTGTGTTTTCAGTGTACTTGTAGCAGGATTCACACCTAAACATTTTCCAGCTTGCCCTTGAAATTCAGATTAAAGTGAAATTTCTCCCAACTTACTAGTATGTTTAAAATGTTTACTGTCTTCAAGTTTATAAAACATGAAAAAGGAAGTAACTGGGGATTTTATTCCTTAGCTTCTAAAGCAAAGTATCCATTCAACCATCCATTTAACCATTACCTGTCAATAACCATTAATAAACATTTAACCATTAAAACCAGTTCTACATTGTAATGCCCAGCTGTCTTGTATCAGTTGAGCATTTAGTTTACTTTTTAAGATGTGTTATGCTTGTACTAAAATAACACTTTTTGATTATACATATAATACAGTGTGCATTAACTAAAAAAACATGGGCTTTTTTTACATACTTTATGTGAAAACAATGGCCATGGTTGGGGTAGACCCTCAGCTGTGAAGTTGGTGGCACGTGATGATGCAGGCTGGAGTGTTGCGCCTCAGCTGTGAAGTTGGTGGTGGATGCAGCAGTGGTGCAATCTGGAGTGTAAACCTTCAGCTGTGAAGTTGTAAGTAATGGTACATGAAAAGGAATTGAGAACAGGACCACATATAAATATAAAACCAGTAATTCAAATACTTAAAGTAATATTTACATAATTCATATATCTGAACTTAGAAGGGCTCTCTTAAAACACCCTTGCAGGTTTGTGATGAAAATGTCATGTCTGTTACACTGGGCCCAATCATCTAACAATAAACCAGGCCAACTATGCTTGATTCAGCGGTACTGAAAGATGTATGTACATATTGTACCTACATAAAGTATACCTTTACCTTTACCATTTACATTTTTCCAACATGAATGATTTGTATTGTACCAGTTCATCTGCCAGGGTCATGTTCAAATCTGAAGGATATGCTGCAGCGAGCGAGTGAGCCTTTAAAGTGAGCTCACTGTCGGACATATTGTCGGGTATGTACATCAAATAGCTCAGTTAGGTGTGTGTACGCATTCAAACGATGGTCAAGACAGGAGACAAGTTTGTCAATGACGTTGAAAGTTTCAATCCGAAAGTGGTCCTATCCATTGTACCAGTACTGTCTCTGCATCAATATAACACCTGGCTCTGCACTTTCATCAGGCATTCGTGGGCCCTTCTTTGTGCGCTGGAGGTCATGCCTATACTCCTGGCAGACGGTAGTGGTGATATTTAAAGCTGCTGCTTCAAACACCTCAAAATGATGTCTTTGTGCTGCCACAAAGTCTTGTAAAGATGAAATAGTAGACATTTCGCTGAACATATGTTAATGTCATGTTTCTGCAACTGCAGGCTGGTGGCTTGGAACCTCTGTAGTATCGTATCCCAGAAGTGTGCCATGAAGGCCATCTCTAGTGTGTCCAATTTGGCACAAAGTGCAGAGGCTTCACTCTGAGTTTCTCGTTTCTCCTCCTTATCTTTAGAAATATTATTCACTGCCTCTCAGTTGTGCATAATATTTCCAAAGAGCCTTAGTCGAGTCCACCCGTGCACTCCACTGAGTACCTGACAGTGATTTCAGTGTGAGTTTGACACCAGTATTATGGAAAACCTTCCCCCACCTCTGCGTAGATGATGCACAAAATGTGTACATTGCCTGTACCAGGTCAAAGAAATGTCCAGCCTCTGAGCTACTGTCTACAGCATTGACACCAACTAAATTCAATGAATGTGCTGCACAAAGGACAAATCAGTGGGTTTCGTCATTTAAGATGAGCTTAGACTCCACTGTACTTTCCAGACATGTTACTTGCTTCATCATATGACTGACCCCTACAGTTAGACAAGTGTAGGCCCAGATTCTCCACCATAGCAATGACACACTCAGCCAAACTGCCCACCCCCTATGGTTTTCAATAGGCTCAAATGCCAGAAAACGCTCGACTACATGTCCGTTATTATTAACAAATCTGAAAATAAAAGTCAGTTTTATTGACTGAAAATAAAAGTCAGTAGAGTCAACTATAACGTAGAAGTATTTTGATTCTTTCATCTCATTAACAATTGTTTGCTTTGTTGTTTCTCCCATTAAATGGAAAAATTCTTCACAGACTGGTGATGATAAATAGGACACAGAGCCTTTTCCCTTGCCCCCAAACCTTTGGAGGTGTTCAGCTAGGAACGGATCAAACTTGGCCAACAGTTTCATGATTCCCAAAAAATTGCCATTGTGGGCTGATCCCAGTAGCTCATCGTCTCGCCTAAAAGCGAGTCCCCTCTCCCCCAAAAACTGGATGACGGCAACAACTCTTTTTAAAACATCCCGCCAGTACTGTCTCTGCATCAATTTGTTTGACAATATCCGAATCAATTCTTGCTGTGCCTCTGGAGCGATTATGTAATGCTAGCATGCAAGCTCTATGCTTTGCACTCCTCTCATGCTCACCAATCCACTCTGAATGTCTCCAATAGAAAATCCACTAACAACGGTATTGTGCTTACTGGAAAACAGTTTGCAAGCAAAGCAATACACACAGCCAGTTGAAGGGGAGTAAAGGAGCCACTGCCTAGTCACCGTTTGCCCATTTGGTAGAGCACAACTGAACATACCACTATTTCACATTGATAGTTTATATGGTGCATTTTCCAAGTGATTAATTTCGGGTTATTCCTTAAAAATCAAACGTAGCCTAGGCTACTGTTTGTAGGCTATTGCGCTGCGGATGCTGCATACAATTTAACTGCACACACTTAATTTAATTACCTTTGTGCAATCAGTGCAATCAGAGATGGCAACCTGCCCCCACCCTACTGGCAGACAGACACACACACACACACACACACACAGACGGACAGGGTCGTTGCAATACCTGGTAATAATGAGTTCATTACACATTAGTTGATGGAACATAGAAGGACTCCTCTATTCCCCTACACTCGGCATTAAGAGTACCCGAACATAAAAAAATGTGGATATTCTTATCCTCACTGAAACATGGCGTCATATAGAAACACAAAACCATTGTCCCAAGGGGTACAATGAAATTATAATCCTCTCACTTAAACACAACGGCATATGTCATGGCAGAGACAGAGGAGGAATTTTGGTGTGGTACAAAGAAAAGCTCACTAACCACGTATCAATTACCCAAATAGGAAAATTACACATTATACATTGTAAGCTAAAACTAAAAAGGAGCACTGGCATATCAATAAATGCCACATATATTCCCCCAGTAGAATCCCTCTACTATGAGGACAAATACATGAGCAACCTCTACACAGATATCAGCCATTCCCAGGCCGAGGGGAATGTACCGTTTTGTGGGGACCTAAACAACAGGACTGGGTGTGAAATTGACTTCACAGACTCACAAGGGAACAATTAAATGAAAAAAAAAGTGTTCTGTCACCTCTGTCAAGCCTTAGGTCTGCTTACTGTCAGGATAAAAGGAGACTCTTTAGGGAGGTTCACGTGTTGTTCAGCTCTTGGAGCTGGTGTAGTTGACTATGCAATTACTGACATGGACCGGAGCATGGATCAGAGCATTCAGTGTCAGGCAGCAAACTCCACTATCCAATCATAACCAGACATAACCAGACTAACCAGATATTTCTCAAAATTATACAGCAGAACCAGACTGAGCCCAACAGGTTATTCAGGATCAATAAACCATATAAATGGACTCAGGATCGTCATGCAAAATTGCCGTAAATATGCCCCCCCCCCCCCCCCCCCACAAAAAATGCATTTAATTGTGCAACTCGAAACACTTTGAAATCAGTAAAGCTGGTGTTAATAAAGCCACCAATGAAATAAATATGATATTTCAGAAAGCAGAAAATGCAGCTGGTATGAATAAAATAAGCAAAAGCATAATAATAAAAATAAATCAAGCAAAAAACAAAACTGAGGAAATGTGGTTTGATGAGCAATGTAAAGAACTTAGAAAAAAATGGAAGGCATCTCTCAAACCAAAAACACCACCAGCCTGAAAATACAAATTTTACAAAGCACCATCATGAAACACGGAAACATTACAAATGGCTGCTGAGAAAGAAAAAACTAAATTACACCAACACACCTCACAACAAAATTGAAGAATCAAATCAAAATCCTCTTAACTTCCCAATGACTCAATTTGAATTTGAATTGGAAAAAAAAAGTGTGAAAAGTAGTCTGAGGAAGGTGTTTAGCAGCATCCTTAACTGTGTGTTCACATCAGAAGCGACCAGAGCGACAGAAGTCATTATTTCTCTATGGAGAGTCGACGAATTGGGCGAAGAAAGCGAATTTGCCAGCAGCGAAGCGAACTGGGCGACCAGAGCGAAAAAGAGAAGGTAAAAGTCAGTTAACTTTATGGTAATGGCTATGACGCGGTTCGGCGAATACCAATCGGAATACATAGATTTACCAACGTCCGACAATCAGGTGGGTTCGAGGAAACAAACGGTGTAACTTTAGTTCCTAGTTCCTACTTTGTATTAAAAATGGCAACGGAAAAGCTCATCGCAGCAGTGGCAGGCTATCCGGTCCTGTACCACCCAACCCTGTTTTGCTACAGGGATGCAAACAAAAAAAGTGAAGCGTGGGAGAAAATTGCAGAGGTAGTAGGGTGGAATGGTGAGTTTTGAAGTGTGTAATATTTTGGTGAGAACGATAGATTAATTTTGCGCCACACAATTTGCCTCCTTTTTTGATCCATTCATTGTCCATTTATTTATTCATGTAAAATATTAATGCAAGATGTATGATCAGACTATTTACAGTTTTTTTTTTTGTTAAGTCCTCTCATTTTAAAATCGCACATATGTCGTACTGTATGATGTGCATTGTTGTGTGGATTTCAAATGTCAATCTGTGGTCTAGCGTGCCGTCCCAGTTGTCGTTTAAAGTGTGCCAGGGTGTGAAAAAATGGTATCGTTGTCTGCAAATGTATACAGATATCAGCTGGAGAACAGTATTTAGTAATCCTGACACCGTACACCATGCCGGTGATTACCAAATGTTTTTTTTTTTTTAGACTTTTCTCTTCCGAGAGAGCTTCCCTTCATAACAAAACTAACTCTACTCACCAAAAAAAAAAAACCCTGCACTGTTATGCCAGCATACTCCCCGCACATTTGTATGTTGTTTAGGCTCTCTTTTGTTAGTCACTTTGGATAAAAGCATCTGCTAAATGTAAAGTAATGTTAGGAGATGATGGCACACAATGTTAAATGTTAACAAATGCTGCGTGCAATGGTACATCAGCTGGTCATTTCATAAATTATTATTTACAATATTTACATTATATTTGTTTGTGTCTATTCAATAGCAGAGGAGTGCAAAAAAATGGAAGGGCCTGAGGGACACACTCAGGAAGGAGAGGAGGAAGGAGAAAGAGAGGAGGAGAAGTGGGGCTGAGGAAGGTGTGGCCCGGCCATGGAGGTACAAGGAGGTGATGGGGTTCCTGAACCCCTGTATGGAGGACAGACAAACGTCCTCCAACATTCAGGGCCCAGAAAGTAGGAGCAGGGGCAGGAGCAGGGGCAGGGGCAGGGGCAGGGGCAGGGGCAGGGGCAGGCGAGTGCCTCTAGGGAGAGGGAGCCTGAAGCACCCAGACGTAAGAGGAGGCGCCAGAGTGAGGGGGAGGTCTTCGAGGAAAGACTGCCTAAAGTGCTGGAGTCGGTGAGCAAGAGACCTCCCCCTCCACCCAGTGTTCCTCCACCACCGGAGGACGCGGACAGTTTTTTTTTTTTTTTCAAAAGTCTACTTCAGGAATTTAGGTCACCGTCTCCTAGGATGAGACAGGACCTAAAATTCCAATTTCACCGTCTCGTGTATGAGGCGAAACAGAGGGAGGATTGGGGTGAGGGGAGTAGTGAGGGGAGTTTTGTAACATTAAAAAAGGGGTGTGTGTGTGTGTGTGTGTAGTGTTCTGTGTTGTACTGTTGTCTGTTCTTCTGTTCTTTTTATATTCTTTAAATGTTAGTGATGTGTTCGTGTTAATAAAATGTTTCTTCTGAATAGTTACAGGTGTTTGTTTTGTGATATCAAATTGAATGCTCTATAATTCTACACAAGTTTAACTTTACCTAAGACAAAAAACATTTATGCTGTTATTTTAAAACTACCTTATGTGTATAATGTATATTATAATAATATAATAAGGTATATTTCAAAAACAGCTTCTTAGTTTAAAGGGAAGAGGACTTTACAGTTGGTTAAATGAACTGGTTAAATCAGTACTACCTGTATGTCAAGACCAAGTTCAAAAACACTCACAAAGTTTTTCTAAATGTGAAATAATGTCATGGAAACAATGCTTAATGCATTTGCAAAATACATGACACATTATTGTGCAGTTTGTTATAACTACCTGTGTATAGTCTGTATTTACATAAATTGCTCTAGTTTAGGCAAAGTGCACTTTACAACTGATTATAAATTATATTTTAAAGAAGTGTATAGGTTATTTGTAAATGCCATGTAATATCATGGAAACCATGCTTTTAATGCATTTGCTGGCTCTTAAAAGAGCCGTTGTAGTGACAGATGGACATTAAACAGCAGGCTGCCAGGTGACTGCTCCCTCGTTGTTGAAGACATGAATGTCTCCCTCACATGGATGGCCTCCCGAGTGGATTTATTGCTGCCTACTCGGGTGACTGGCAGTAGGCCAGCAGCATCACTGTCTGCAGCTGGTGGGCCTGCAGGTGCTGGAGTTGTCCTGGTGGTGGTGGTACACCGCAGGAAGTTGTGCAGCACACAGGTAGCCTTCACACAGGCATCCACATTTGAAGGACTGATCCCAATGACTCCTCTGTACATACGCTACTGGGATGTGAAGGTATCCTCAACGATCAGTCTCGCATGTGGGGCAACCTGTAGTTGAAGACCCTGTGGGTGCCAGACTGCCTTCCAGGGAAAGACCTCAGGAGGTTGCGGTGCAGCGGGAAGGCCTCATTGGCCACAAACACAAAAGGTTGGGGTCCCAACTGCTCTGCTCCCAGCAGCAGAGCATCCTGTGGCAGGCCCAGGGTTCCATCCTGCAGCTTCTGGCCAAAGGTGGAGTTGGCCAAAACACCACCATCACTGATCCTGCCATATGCTCCCACATCGACCACATGGAGGCAGTACTCTGCAGGAATAATGCCATAATAGACAAACTAAACACACTATGAATTTGTTAATGAAAAGAAAATAATTGATTCTATCCTGGAAAGCAGAAAGACACCCACACACAATTGTAGAATATCAAAATGCTTCAAAGTTTAATTGAATTGCCCAGTTTATATACACACAGTAATGTCAGAATGTTAAAAACAGCACAATATAGTAATTAGGAAAGATTTCCAACTTCAGAATTCATGTACACTTTTTAATTGTTTATTAAAAATAATATTTATCTTCTCTATATCTACATTACTCTTCTTTGGTGTCGTTTTGGTGTCTTTTTAATGATGAGGTAAATGGTCAAAGAAGTGATGATCCGTGTCAAGTGCATCTCCTATAAACAAGAGGAAAAAACTTTTATGGCTACCAACATTAAACTGATGTAAATTTAAATTATAGGCCTACATAAAATATATCCAAAGTATTTTTGCACTAATTTGAATTTCTGGTTGGCCTATGCCTATCTAAAATCACATGTAAGCTTAGGCCTCACTTGCATGTCTGTGGCAAAGGATGTTAAATTAAGATCAAGTTGAATTAAACTGAAATAAAACTTAAAATATATCCAATGTATTATTGTCTGTTTTTAGATATGGCTGGATCTGAAATCACATAGTCTATAGGCAGTCACTTGGCTTGCCATAGCCATAGCAAAAGATGTTAAATTGAACTAAAATGAATTAAAATTGCAATTTAATCCTATTAATATTGTAAATTTCTAGATAGGCTATATATTTTACGTACTCACTGGCTTGCTATAGCCTGAGAAGCAAAAGATTACACCTGACATCAGGGAGGTTTGTCCGTGACTTTTTTTTTTTTAGGCTACTAACGCAAACACAGCGCATGTTGACAGTCCTTCCCCAAAAGCTCAGCTAAACTTGATATTACACCGGCATGGTAGGGAATAGTTTTTAAACTTTGATAGCCTACAGTATATCCTATTGCTACTGTGATATTAAAAGAAAAGACTGTTCGGTTTTACACATCTTAACCATAACGCGACTGGAGGAACAAAAACAAAACGTCCGATCAGAGCACTGACATGACAGCCCTGAGGAAATTTCTCCGACAGCTCATCACAACAAAGAGGTTGGTCTATACTATGTCTATGCAACAATCTGATTAGAAAGGAAGGTAAACACGCAACCCATTAATAACTATTGGTCGTGTTGTTTGTGTTGACTTTTATAAGTAGCCTATTGCTAGTTAATATGATAACTGAATGTGCTAACGCAACTCTACATTGGATCACATCAGCCAAACATGGTGGTGTATTTTGAGTGGCATTTGGGTACTTGGTAATGTGCAAAGACAGACGTGTCGGCATGGTGGTGGTGTATTTTGAGTGGCATTTGGGTACTTGGTAATGTGCAAAGACAGACGTGTCGGCAGGTTGTTGCGCTCACTGCAGAAAAAGCGGAGCTTTTGGGGTAGCTGCTGGGCTATGTCAGAACATCAGAGAGCAGGGAGCCTAGCCGATACGAGAGAAAACTAGCCTACTTGTCAGTTCGTCTGATTGTTTTGACACTGATTCATTTTTCATGTTCTAATGAGCACATAGCCAGAGAAATTTTAATATGAGACATAGCCTATGCTGATATCAGCATAGGCTATGTCTCATATTAAAATTTCTCTGGCTATGTGCTCATTATAGGCTACATCAGAACCGTGCAGTCTACTTGTGATTGTAGTTACACGATTATTATAGCAGGTACTGTAGCATACTGAATTCAGAAGCAGCCATAGCTAATCTTAAACTAAGCTGAAGGTAGCTACGTGAAACAGCTTTATGGACTGATATTTGACTAGTTAGAAAGTTAATAGATGCTAGATGATCCTACAATTGTATTCAAATATTTATTTCAAAAGAAAAGAGAAAATGTTAGAAGAAAGCAATGTAGATTAAACATTTTGACATAAGTTTAGCAGCCACAGATTGTGTAGCCACTCCATTCTTAAAGCCATCTTCATGAGCTTGCTATATCAAGGCTGACTAAAATACATAATAATAAAAACAAAAAAACCTGATCAATATTTATAGCCTGAGCAATGTTATACAAATATTCATCACTTACCAACTAGATCTGGCCCCTGGATCATCTCAATAACTTGATTTGCAGAGAACAATTTCTTTCTTCTTGATCTTGTCGCCATTTTAAAACACTTGTTTAATTGCCTAAGTCACACTATTTAGACCTCTTGATTTAGGCAATTTTATATAATGGGAAAAAATACATGTTATAAGTCATTTAAGATTCTATAAATTTTACCAGAGCATATAGGCATATAGAGGATAAGATTTATGTAAAAAAGTCAAATTTGAAAAAAAAAAAAATGACTTAGGCGATTATTTTAATAAGGCGATGATGTATGTCCCTTTGTAATTGTAGAACAGGGACCCAGAGTTGTCTGGAGCTCTGATCACCACATGTTTCCCGTTAATGGATCCAAGACAGTTGGGGAAGGCCCACCGACACTGGAACCCCTCAGCGATACTCTTCCAGTCCTCTGTTGTGGGCGTTGGGATAAATTCACCAGGGCATCCCAAACGTCTCCGGTCACCTGGTTTACAATACTGGCCACCGTGCTCACGACCACCCAGTAGCTGTAGGCTACAGTGTGTTAGAAATCTCCGGTAGCTGTGGGCTGTGGGCCGAAGAATGATGTGATTTTTCCCATTCTAACAAAAAAGTACATTTACGTTTTCAGTCAGCGGCTTAAATAATTCATGAATTATTGTATGAATATGAATATTTTTCAGCAGTCAGTCCACGTTTTATACTATTTTATTCCTTTATTAACCAAACATGTCAAAGTTCAAGTACATTGATGTTTTGCCGTACGCATATACACGTATTGCCGCTTTCACAACTGTTGGTCGGGGAAGCTTTTTTTGGGGGGCTGCGGCCCTTTAAATGACTGAGCGAAATCTATGAATGTAGGATAGTGCCATATATCCAAAGAAGAGCAGACTATGAATTGCACTTGTAAAAACCGTAATTCGCAACTTGTTAATGTGCATCTTACAGTTTGTAATTGTAACTTCAGATCCACACATCTGCAAAACACAAACTGCAAGCATATTGCACAACCTGTAAAAAGCGCATCTCCGAGTTTGCACTTGTAACTTCAGATCTGCAAAGCTGCACAACAGGATTTGCATGTGCAGCTTCCTATTTGCTTACTCAGTTGCGTCATCCTTCTCACATGGTTTTGGCACGATTCACTTGGATGGATATATGTATCAAAAATTTGTGCGCAGAGACCATGAGGAGTGCCTGTTCTACCGCCTGTGCAGTGGGTGGCAGTGTCGTCACTAGCCAGGAATCTTGGTCTGTGACACGGTGACAAACAATTTTGCAAATTGCAAGCATGGAGGGAAGAGGGGTCCAACAACATGTAAGTAACATTATGGTTTAAATGTGTAATTAACAAACTCTGTAATATACACAGAGAAATGATCCTATTTGTGAAGTAATGTGCACGTAAGAGCTTTGAAGAGAAAGGTAGTTATCTTGAGAGGCTAAGTTGGCTACTCTATAATATATTGTAATAATTGTGTAGTAATATTTAAACAGTGAAATTATCCTAATTGTGAGGAAATCTGCGAGCGAAAGCTTGAAGACTATAGGTAGTTGAGGTGTTGAGAAGCTACCTTAGCGAACGCTGTAATATAATTGTGCTAGTAATAAATGTGTAGTAGACTAATATTCACACAGCAGTGGTGGACTGGCCATCTCCAGCTCCGTGACGATTCCCATCTATGACGATGGGCAACATTATATTGTGGTTAGCTGAGTCAGCTATTCAGTCCCTCCGGGATTTCGTGGGCCTTGTTGTGATTTTTTGCGGCCTAAAATTCCTTATTTTGCACCAGCCTTTAAAAAATGCAGTTGAAAGTAGCAGCGAAAGTATATAAGTTTAAAGCACGTATGTGAAAACATTTAAATATGTCAGTCACAGTGTTTCTACATGTTTCTTGCGCCAGCATCTCTGCATCCCTCCAGCATGATGAGAGAGCTGTGTGGGCACACTTTGAACCAGTGATAAGAGATGCTGGAGAATCAGACCCAACGTCCTACAACTCTGCATACAATGAGTGACAGACCCGTCACTCAATACCGCAACAAGAAGAACTTTTGCTTATTTAGCATCATCCCCTGATATATTTATTTTTATTTTAGGACTGATGTTGAGGAGAGATTGCAATAAGCGTTTCCTCATTTGAGAACAACACATACTTGCCATGGACATTTTCCAGCTGTTCGATATTAAGGCAGCTGTCTATGATTCACATATCACTCTCATAAGTTAGATTGTATCTGCTTGCTGTGTCCTTCACAATTTTTGTTAAATGCATGCAGAGGACTTCCCGGAGAGGGATAATGCGGTGAGAGAGGAACCAATACCTGAACCAAACGAAAGATGGAATCATCTACAGGATAATGAAAGGGGGAATGAAATCAGAAATGCCCTGAGTCAGTATTTTTCAAGAATGTGAGAGAAAATACAGAAGAGTTGAGATGTACTGCTATTCATTTACTTTATTGATTTATTGACATGTATGGTTGCTGTATATTTATATATATATAGTATATATAATAATTTCTATATAGTAATAAACAAAGTAAACACTGCAAAATGGCATTAAAACTAATTAGCCTAATTACAAAATAAGTTCTGTGTTGTTTTTACATCATGTAACACAGAAGAGATGTCTGACACTTCACTAGCTGGGGCTGGGGGTTGAGGAGTGCGGGATCCAAAAGGTAAGATGTGAGGGGGCATTGGAAAAGTGTAATGGGGTTGTTGGTGCAAAGCCCCAATCAGGTTACCCATAGCCTGCATAAACATGGCATTTGTTGCCTGTTGTTGGGCCTGCATAGTCTGGAAGCGCCTCTCTTCAGCCTCCTGTGTTGCCATCCTCATATTATTAAAAGCTGCAGCCTCTTCTGCCTGTTGAGCCCTCTCTGCGTCCATCATGTCCTTTATAAATTGCCTCTGCTCAGCAAGCAACGGTTGCAGCTCATCCTGGCTGTTCCTGGCCTTCCTCTTCCTAGACTGGAACCGAGGGATGGCAGGCCTTTCCCCCACTTTGTTTCTGGCTGCATCGCTGAAGTTGGCCAACTCGGGCTCAGTAGGCCCAGTCTCTGTCAAGCGAAGTGAAAAAAAATATATTATGTTCATTGTCCGAGGATGATGCATTCTGATCATGACGTAAGACGAATTATTTAAAAAACTGTCCAAGTAACAATTTTTTGCTCCGAGACTTTTTGTAAATGTAACTACAACGTTTAGTTGCAGAAAAAATACTTAGGCTGTCTCTCATTAGGTGCGTTTCCACTACAGTGAGTTCCGGGTAATTTTTCGGCCTTCTAACGGTTGGCGCGTGTCTCCACTATCGGGCAGTTCCGAAATGGGTGATCTCCCGGAACTTTTACAGGGACCAACGGAGTACCTAAAGGGGTTAGGTACTCCGTTCGGCCCTGAAAAAGTTCAGCTTGTAGCCTGTGGTAAACTCGATGCTGATAGGCTGTTGTTAAACACTACCAGCCATAGCTGATCTAAAAATCACTATGCCATATGAAAATATTTTTTCTGAACAGACAAAATGAATTTCTCACAACAGAGTTCATTACAAACACAGTTGCCCATGTAACTATATTTTCTCTAATCTTAGAGGTTGGTTTGAAGACAGACTCGTATTATCTTTAGATTAGCAAACTAATTTAGCATGCTAGCAGACTAATACGCTTCCTATGGAGTATTTCCATATGCCTGTTAGAGGAAAATGTACAGTCTATCCAACTCAGAGTTGTAGGAGAGCTTGTTTTGGCCGTTTCCACGATAAAGCATTTAACTACTTGCTATGTTGTGCACAACGATTTCCTCTGACAATTAATTACCTTCTTAAAAATGTTTTACTTGGCTAACTTTAGCCTGCTAATCCTGTTGTCCTAACGTCACTCAAAACATTTAATCTTATGAAACATATTAGACATAAATGGACTGGAAACTCACAATAAATAGGAACACTAACCACAAACTTTTAGGATTTATCCGGTTTAATCCATAAATCCACATAGAATGCAAGCCTGCAGTCAGTCATGTTTGCTGCTCCGAGCTGTTTGAGACACCGAAGTTTCCCTTTGTTTACTAGAGGTCCGATAAAACGTTCTGTTGTAGTGGAGACACACGAGGTGAGAGGACCACCCAAACAACAGTCCCTGAAATTTTCCCTCTCCCTGAATTACCATCGGAACCTCCCCTAATGGAAACATGGCTATTCTTTCGCTGACTTAAAGGAGAACTTCGGTGTAAAATGAAAATTGGCATGTTAAAACATCATACCGATGGAGTGTGGAGTTTCTTCGAGCTGTTTTAATGGTTTAAAAATAGCGTAGTCATCATGCTTCGTCTATGGCACCTACCATTTCCATTGTTAGCCTTCTGGGACAAACGATAAAAAATAGTTAAACTCCGAATGCAACAGGCTAAATCAATTTTGCTCCTCAGTACACATACCAACTCGGTATGATGTTTTAACATGCCAAGGATAAACGTTGCAGACGTAGTTTTCACTGAAGCAGTCAATAGGCTAAGTAGATTAAACCAGCACAAACTTAGTAGACTACTTGCTACTCACCATCATCGTCAGACATGTTGGTGATTAAGCTGTCATCCCCTTCAGCAGACTCCACCATGTCCACGGGTTTCACACCGGGTTTGGTACCCATGATGTTGTGGAGCCTCTCTCTCTCTTCTCCGGAACTGCCACTTCTATTAAGGCTATCACAGGTTTTTACGTACAAGTGCCTCAATTTCTTTACCTTTGCCCTGCATTGTTCAACAGGACGGTTGAAACCCTTTTCCCGGAGGCGATCACTGAATATTTTGAACACAGCTGTGTTCTTATGTGTCGTCTCCAACATTGAAGATATGTTTTCTTCAGCCCAAATGTCTATTAAAAACGGAACACTCCAGGTCAGTTCTCTGTTTACTGTCATTACACTGCTATCACTATTACTAATGGAATTTAGGCTTTTTGTCCCAAAAAATGAATGGGATTTATTGTAAATATCCCTGATTTCCACCCATTGTCCGTGTAGTGTTCCAAATGTCCCCCCCAGAGAAACTTGCCATGCATTGGGGACGATTGGGAGGTGATTATTGGGAACAAAGTGGACGATTGGTGGAAATGTCCCATCGCGTTCAGACCACCTGGGGGCACAAATATCCTTTTCGTTCGCAACTGTCCCTGGGCCCTCCAATAGCCCAAATGTCCCTTTTGGTCCCGATTTTCCCTGTGCCCCTCCCCACCTTCCCAAATCTTTTTCTTTCTTTCTCAGAGTTTTTTAGGATGTCGTATCTCCTCAAAACATGGCTCAAAAACTTTGAAACTCGCCGCACCATCCCGCCGCGGGACCACGACCCGAACCCTATTTTAACCCCAAATCGGCTCTACCGACTTTTCTGAGGGCTCCCGAGAACCGGCGTCGGGATATGTCGCAGGCGGCGCCCCGGCGGTCGCAGGGACGAATGGGAACGTGTACTCTTTCTCTCTGTTTGTGTGTGTATGTGTTTTTGTGTCTTCAGAGTAATTTCCTTCGATTTCACTAACCATTGTCATTGTGTGTTTGTGGCTGTGATATTTTCGGTGATTTAGGCTTCAAGGAGTCATTTTTTAACATTCAAGTTTTATTTCCTTAGATTTCAGTAGTCTGAGAGGAGCAGCAACTCAACAGCGATTTAAGTTGACTTGTTGAAGATGTTGTAGTAAGTTTGTATTTTGATGTGTTTGTGCAGTCCAAAGGCTTGTCTTTGTGTCTTACAGGACTCGCCCAAAGAAGGTGCACAGGTGTCCCATTTGTGGGACACTTCGATCAGGTATGACGCACCACCTACGTCAGGGCCACTGGACGGGTAAATATAAGGTGTGAGCCCTGCCCTGTCCCTGGGTGTGAATATTTAAGCACTCGGCTGGACAAGCACCTAATGACTGGCCACTCTGAGGTCAGTGAAGAGCAGCGACAATCATATTCCGGCGATGCCAAGAGACAAAAGTCTCTCCAGCTCTTGGCACAACTGAGGGCTACAAAGCCAGCCGTTCCCCTCAAAACAACGCTGGACATTGACCTGGAGGTAGAGAAGGGGCAGGATCACCAGCTGCCAGGGTGTCCAGACTGCAAGGCGGCCTGTGTTAACAAGTCAAGGCAGCTGAAACGGTATTCAGTTCTTTGCTGTTGTGGTTGTTTGTTGCTTATGTAGACTGCTCTTTGACAAGATATTTTATTCTTCCACAGAGCCAATGCAGATATTGCTAGCTTCCGGCGTCAAAACCGCATCCTGACGGCAAATTTAAGACGCCTACTGGTGAGTGACCTCTGCACAGTTACTTGACCTCACCATGGGCTTCTGATAAGCTGACGTGTGTGCATGAGTGTCTGTCTGTCTGTCTTCACCCCAGGGACCGGAGCACGCTGCCCAACCTGCCCTACCACCCATCCGACAGCTCGGGATGCTTGGCCGAGTCACTCGGCGACCCATCCCAGCACCTCAGCAGCCGGACCCGGCACCACAGCACCCGCCTCGGGAGCTGGACCCGGCACCGTAGCACCCGCCTCAGGAGCAAGACCTGGCAGCGGAGCACCTGCCTCAGGAGCCGGACCCAGCACCGTAGCACAGTTGTTAGTTAGTTGAGTTAGTGACAGTTTTGTTAGTGCATGCTATTTATTACATTGTCGTTAATATATTGTACTGATGTTTGTATTCATTGATATTGATTCCTAGTGTAATGCATGCTATTTATTTATTTATTTAGCAGTAATTAATATATTGAAATGTTGTTTGCGTCTGTGTTAGTGTATTGCATGGTATTTATTAAATGGTATTTATTAGAGTAAAATTAAAATAGTATTGCTATTAATATGTATAAAATGTTATATATTATATTATTATTATTATATGTTATTTAATATATTATAATATATATATACTAGTTTGGTGTGTTTCTGTTTATATTGTGTTTTATAATATATAGTTCAGAAAGTTCTTAACCTTTTACATCTCGTCTCATGTGTGGCTTAATAGAGTGCAGGGGAAAGGGGTGAATCGGAATACAAGGGACATTTGGGGTAACGAATCCAATGGGTACCAAATGGGCATTTGGGGCAGGATTGGGACAAATGTGTACAAAAAGGTACAGTAGTGTAGTATTTTGACAAATTAGAACAAAAGGGACAATTGGGGCAGTATTTGGCCTGGACAATGAGCTGCAGGTGCAGGGGATGCAGGTGATTCCCCTGATCACCTGCCACGGGGTCTCCAAAGGGTGTTTGGAAGGACTATGGTCTGTCCTGGATGTCTGGGGTTTCCCCGGCTGATTGCCAGGGGCCGGGGCAGACTGGCGGCATCTAGTGGCAGGCCGGGGCATGACAGGGGAGAGACCGCGGAAGCTTCCAGTCCACCACGCCTCGCATGCTGTCAGCATTGTACTCAGTTCAGCATTTTGAGCGAAACCTTTGCAATGTAAGCTTTTCTAACATTTTAGATTATAATGAGTTATAGTAAGTTCATTTGGGGAATTTGTGCAAAAAATGTTAGTAGTATTTAGTTGATTTCAATATTGTGAGTTGTGAGTGAAACCTTTGCAATGTAAGTTGACTTTTCTAACATTTTAGATTATGAGTTATAGTAAGCTTATTTGGGAATTTGTGCAAACAAATTTAGTAGTATTTAGTTGATTTCAATATTGTGAGTTGTGTTGTGTGGAAAGCTAACTTTTGCAGTTGCAAGGTAAATGTTGTAGATCAATGATGTTAGTAACTACATACAATGATAATCTTTAAGTACATAGCAATAATAATTCAGTAATAGTCGAATAATTACTCATGCTTTTGTAGTTAGCTATGAACTACATTGCAATGTTTTTTGTCCAATCTGCCTTCATGTATTAGGCTTTGGCTTGGTAGCACAGTCATTGCAAGTGAGCTATCCAAAGGCTTTTCCTTGTGTCTTACAGGCAGACACGGACTGAGCGGTCTGGCATTTGGGCACATGCCAGAGGGGCCGCAGCCCCGATAATGCCCATCTCGGCCCCGCAACCGCATTGCTGCAGCCCACTCTCAGGTACTCGAACAGTGTGTGCCTGCGTCGTCTTATAAATTCCACTCAATTAACGTAACTTGTAAGTGCAAAATGCCAGGGCCGTTTTTTTTTTATCCCAGTCCGTCACTGCTTACAGGACTCGTCCAAAACAGATGGCTAAGTGCGCTGTCTGCGGACAGGTGTACGGAGCACTGTCCAGCCACCTACGGAGGGGGCACAATGTGGCCAACCCAGCCGAGCGCCTTGCTTTTAAAAATGGCCACAGGCCGCGTAGACATTCGGTGTGAGCCTTGCCCTGTGCCTGGGTGCCAGTATGACAGCTCAAGGATGGACAAACATCTGTTGGGAGGCCACAAAGAGCTGCCACTTGACAGGCGGGAGGCCTTCTTAGAGAAGGCCAAACACAAGAAGGGCATCAAGATGCTTGCCGCTTTAAGAGCCAGTCAACCTGCTGTGCCTCTCCGACCAACCTGGACATTGAACAGGAGGAGGAGGATGAGCCCCGCCTGCCCCATGTGACTGAGCAGGAGGAGGAGCAGGAGGATGAGGATGAGCCCCGCCTGCCCCATGTGACTGAGCAGGAGGAGGAGCAGGAGCAGTGCCCTAGCTGTAAAACAGTCAAAAAGTATTAAATTGTTCTTTGCTGTAATAATTCAGTATGTATGTACACTGCTGTACATAAAGTGACAACATGTTTTATTCTTCCACAGCCTGTCAAAAGAAATGTTGAACCTACAAAGGCAGAACAGGCTCCTGGCACGAAGGCTGAAAAAGTCAGCCAAGTCAGCCAAAAGTCCAGGACGCAGGCCAAAAGTCCGTCGGCCAAATGTCCCCTATGCCTGCCAAACGTCCCGTAAATTGACGACCCCTGGTGGCGAAAAGGCGGAACAGGACAAAAGTCCAAAATTGACCCGAACTTCAAAAAATCGCAGCTTGGAGGCCGAGCGAGCCAGAGGAACGCAAGGAAGGGCGGAAAATGTGACATTTTCCAAGACCGTTCCCAGATTTTTCCCGTGCTCCGTTCACGCTGGCAAGGATTGTTCCGAAATGTCCACCGCTAGTGAATTTTACCCTTGCTTCGCTAAGGCGATGCATTGCAAGTGTCCCTAGCTTCCCTAGGGCGGGTAATGTTAGGCTAGTGAGACTGGACTTGCTACTGCTGATAAGAACTTCGCCTTATAGCAGACTTTATCCCACGCGCATTTATTCCATGCAGGAGGTTCAAAGAGGCGCCATCTGAATAATTCCATAAAGTCATGCAAACTAACTAGCTTAAATAATGCATTTGGGTACATCTCGATAAGATTCATTTGACATAGACAAAAAACGCTTTTAAAAACGTGATATCCCACTACACTGGCCCGATAGCTTTCACCCCGTAAACGAACCGTTCTAGAGATCGATTGAAAAGGAGCCGAGAACACCCCCTCAAGCAGTCTGGATGGGTTTGTTTTGACCCGGAACAGAGTACGATTGTTAGTTTCACCCACTTGAACCAATGGGCAAGCGATCCATGTTCTGTTTCAAAGAGCTAGGTGTGAAAGCGCCCTATGACCACCATGGATTCCGCGGGACCCCTGAACTCATTTTCACCTGTGATGAGACCGGATTCGGCGACAAGGGTTCCTCCAGGGAGCATGTCAGTAGTAGTTATCCTGCACCTTGTGTCAAAAATATAATTGATGGCCCATTATTATGATTAATGGCCCATAACGAGGTCAACGTGTTCACGTGTTTCTTAAAAAAAAAAAAAAAAAAAAAGAACCACGTGTGTTTTGTTGTGACAGCTGTAGCCTGTGTGTTGTGTTTACACGATGGTATGTGGGGGGTTAGCACAATGAGTAACGACTTCCGTGTTGTCAGCGAACTAGCTGTCAAAGTCTCTGGTATGCGCATACCACGTAACTATGGTATGTGGTGCCGTGTGAACCATATGGTAGCACTCTGTTGTGGGGGTCTGTGACAAAAACTTTATCAAAGTCTTTGGTATGCACGTATCACATAACTCTAGGGGCAGAGGTGTTCGTAAACACATCTGTGTGCGTGTGACAATCGTCAGCCGCAACAACATTTGCAATTTACAGTACCATATGGTATTTTGTTTTCACACTGGGTCTGTGAAAGTGTCATACTAAGACACTTATGGTGTTTTGTAGCCTCAAACCTGATAGATTATTTTTGGAGAAGAATACATCTGTTTAACACATCAACAGTGTGTGTCGGCAAACTAACGTTGTAAAGGATGACCATGCAGGACATGACACGTTACTGTGGTTATACTATGGTATGTGTGGTATGTCCGGTCGGTCCCCATGAGAATCATAGTTTGTGAAATTATGGACCAATTGTATTGCTTGTGAATATTTTGGGGGTTGCCTCACAGCTGTATAAAATGGAAAAACCCTGTGCACACTAGTTATAGCAAAACGGTTTTTCTACACAAGATCCAAGTATGGCATGCAAGACTGTATCAGGAGATGTGAAGAAGCGTGAGTCCTACCCCTGTGCGCGATGTCGTTTTGTATTATGAAATGGTTATGGCGCCCAAAAAACGAAGACCTGTAAGTTTTGTGCACTTTCTTCGTAATACTTCAGAACCTGATGATTATGAGTGGATCCTGTTCGATGGGCGCTTTGGCTGGCTATGTATTTGTGTTTTTGTACACAATGGATTGTGAGGGGTTTTATTTCACGGAGGATTACCCGCACATACCATTCTATGCTGAAGATTGGGGTTTGTTTAGAAACAAGGTTTGGAGAGATTTGCAATACCCAGGACTGTGTGGATGCTACTCGACAGTGTTTGATAGTCTAGTGCAATCAAAGAGCTACTACATTTTTGCAAAACAGCTAAACAAGGATCCTGAAGACTATATATGTGACCGGCCACAGCAAAACCGGTCTCATGTCGGCCAGAGCGAAACGGAGAAAATCACGTCAGAAGTGTTTTTTTCCAAAATTTGTGATTTTCGTTTTTTTTTTGCAAAATGTGAGAGTTGAGATCATGAAGAAGCTATTCCATGTTTCAGATAACAGTATCGGTTGCTTTAAAAACATGCATTTTGTCTTTGAAATTGGCAAGTTTTCAGGAAAGAATCATGTCTTTCTTGGGGCGTGGGTATATTACCATACTGGCGATACTGGCCATTCACGTGACGATTACAGTGCTTTTTTGTTTGTGTTTCCGCCAATCAGCTGTGTGCTAGAAGCAAACCTCGTGGCTACTTAAGCTGTGTAACTTCGACTGTAAATGCTACATAAGAAGAAGGGAGAACTCTCTCCTTGGGATGTTCACATAGTCAAAAACTTTCTCCAGAGTGTACAGAATGCAATCGTATGGAAGCCCGTTTCCGCCACTTTAAATGGAAGTTTTTTATGAATTGCGAGATAGTATCTCACAATTCTGAGTTACTATCTCGCAATTCTGAGTTACTATCTCACAATTCTGAGTTACCAGAAATCAGAAATGCTGGATTGCTGGCATAATTACAGACAGAGAAACTGTCCGTCTCTTATTAAGAGTCAGGAAGGTGGTGGTAGTTGTACACAATGGTGTATGCCACAATCACTCCGTTTTAATGTATTACAATCAAAGCAAATGCAGTGTATACAGGGTTCCCGCGGGGTCTTAAAAAGTCTTAAATTCAGAAAGTTAAATTTAAGGCCTTAAGATGTCTTAAAAACACCCAGATTTTCATCCTAGGTCTTAAATTTCATTTACCCAAGTTTTAAATTTCTTAACTCCGTTTACTCCCGATAAGTGTTGTCCGCAGAAAATAAAATAGTAAAATGCTGTGGTGTTTTACTATTACGTGAAAAAAACTACAAATCCCATTGCGTGGTCTAACCACCAGTGTTCGCTGCAGCTAGGCAATGGTCCAGTTTGTCCACTACCTTCCCACCGAATTTTTGCAGTGTAAAGTCGGAGTTGGCAAGTGCGTAGTTTTTAAAAATGGGGAAGTGTCAGTTCAATGAGAGTTGGTTCGATAATAGCAATTCTTGCAGCTGTTTACAAGTTGCCCCCGGCTGTAGGTACGAAGCTCGCTGCAAGATATGCAAAAAGGTAATACAGTTAGGGACTTCGGGTGTGAATGCGCTGTAGTCTCATATCATGCAAAATCGGAAAACACCAGCTTGCCTATATGCAGAGCAGAGTCAAGACTCGTTTCATTAAAATGAATGCGACAGGCGTGGAGTTTAACTAATAAATTGGTTGTTACAGAGTTGTTGATGTTTTTTTGGAACCATGTGTCACAATCCGTAGCAATTCAGATTTTGAGAAAACGAGCTTTTTTCAGGTCAGGCAGCAACCACTTACTATGTGGTTGTTAGCGCGCTAACACTAGCGAACTACGCTGATGTAATGTTTTAAATTGAAAGGTGTCACTTTACTCACATACCCACCTAGATACTATTACAGATATTATCTTAAGTGAACAAAGTAATATAAAGTTGTAAGGTTACAGCGATGTGTTAAATTCAAGGTGAGTTGAACACTGTTAGCGTTTAGCACATTGGTGGTGGTGTCATAGTTACTACCATGAGCTAGTTCGTTAGCTTGCTAGCTCGCTTTACAGACACACTAAAACTAAAATGGGAATTTGTTGGCATCATACGTACATGATTCTAGACAATAATACACTACACAGAATTATATTTATCTTTGTAGAATCTAAGATCTTTGGTAGTGATTTAGCTTTCGTGTGGTCATATTACTTTTGCATTAAAAAAGAAAGATATTTAGGTGATAGCAAGGGGCAACAAGGCTTGTTTAATAGTAAACATTAGCATCATATTACTAGCCAAAACCTCGATTTGTGATGGGTGATTAATTTGAATAATGCTTGAATTGACTGGTGCTAATGATTAAACCATGATTGCATTTACTGCAGTATATAGCAGTAATACTGTAGTAAACACTGCAGCTTTGATTCTGCAGTACAACTGGTAGATACTGCAGTACTAGTTGCTGAAATCTTTAGCATCACAGTCGTAATACCACACCTTGGTGACATACTGGGGGGGGGGGGGGGGGGGGGGGGGGGAAACTAAATTTAAACATTTTTATTTTTAACTTAACCTACCTCTGACAAGCAATAAGCATTCAAGCAAAATGACTGTCAACAAACGTTAAATGTTACGATCACAATGAAAACTGAACAATTATCAATAAGCTAATAAAGTGCTTAACAAAGCTGAAGTGTTATAAAGACATGTGCAAAGTGTTAAATGTAAACATAGCGAAACCTGATACCTGAGAAGAACTATCATATATGTATATAGTTTTACTGCATATTTTGCAGACAACATTTGTCTGACTACGATGAGATTTGTAAACTCCAAAAAAGCTCCCATACTGGTGAGGAGACCTTTCTGTTCTTAGGGCTCATTCACACCAAACACTCTGCGTATTCAGGGCGTGGCTGACTAAACTTACGCCGTTTTCTTAAAAAAAAAAAAAAAAACATTCTATCGAACGCATTTTCTATTGTTATCGAGTAGGTGTCTATCGAGATACATATCTTTATCGTTTTATAGCCCAGCCCTACCAGAAACTACACTTTTCTGTGAATAACTCAAAATACCTGTGACTGGTTTTGCCACGGTTGGTTTCTAGGAATGCGTTGTGTAGGTCTTAATTTTTTTCTATAAAGGTCTTAAAAAGGTTTTAAATTTAACTTACTGCAACCTGCAAAAACCCTGTGTATAATCCACACCGAGTTCTTGAATCGCGAACAAAACAGACTGTAACCTAACGAACGATTTGACCTATATTGGCCCATGAATGATTCTCTGCCACGCGTTGAGATGGTATTTTACTGCGATATAGAATCTCACAATTGTGAGATAATAAGTCAGAATTGTGAGATAGTAACTCAGATGCTATATCGCAATTCATAAAAAAAACCTTTTATTTAAAGTGGCGGAAACGGGCTTCCATACAATCGGATCATCTAGCTGCCGAAAGAGAGTAAAGTACTAAGAGAGAGTGTTGACGGAGGGGAGTCCCCCTTTATGCACAGCAGAGTCAAGACTCGTTTCATTGAAATTCGAATGGGACACGTGTGGAGTTTAACTAATAAATTGGTCCTTGCGTCTTTCTGGAGTTGTTGATGATTTTTGGAACCATGTGTAATAATCCGCAACTGTTTGTGATTATTTCAAGCCTAATAGTCTAAGTTCTTACTGTTTGGATTTTGATAAATTTAGCTTTACTTCAGGTCAGGCAGTAACACTTACTATGTTGTTGTTAGCGCACTAACGCTAGCGAACTACGCTAACGTAATGGTTTAAATTGAAAGCTGTCACTTTACTCACCAACAACCACCTAGATACTGTTACTGATATTAGCTCAAATGGACAAATTAATATAAAGGTATAAGGTTACAGCAGTGTGTTAAATTCAAGGTGAGTGAAGTTAGCGTTTAGCATATTGGTGTTGTCATAGTTAATACTAGTGGTGGGCATAGATTAATTTTTTTAATCTAGATTAATCTCACTGTAATCATAAAATTAATCTAGATTAATCTAGATTAAAATGGCTCATTTGAATTCTGCCGAAGGCATTCAGAATATGTGTGCTACCTAAATAATGACTAGAAGTAAGTCTTTGAGAACGGGTTTCTTAAGCCAGGTGGCGCAGTAGACCAGGGGCCAGGGCAGGAATTTCATGAGGGCCATGGCCCTCGTGCCCTCTCAATTTGGCCTTTTGCCCTTGAAAAATATCTGCCAGAAGGCCACAGTGGCCCTGATGCCCTTCACAAAATTGACAACACAAAGGCCCAAGTGGCCTTGCCCCTAAAATGACGAAATTCCAGCCCTGCCAGGGGCTCATCTCCTGTTTCCAAAATGCATCACTAACTGCTTGAGAAAGCTGTTCTACTTTGATACTTGGTGATGGAAATAAATCATGTTCAATAAAATGTACTTGTGTTTACTAACTGTTTATTTAGTTAAACATGAACTGAATGAAACATGAAACATGGATTTTGAACTGTAAGCCTACATAAGAAGTTGTGATGAACTGTTTACAGTCAGTAGCTTTGTGTCAATCAGTCCAAGCTCTATTTCTCCTTCTTTCACCAGTCGCTTGTTCACATTTTCTGGTGACAAAGTAGATCTCCTTTTCTGCACAATATGGCCTGCTAAAGAAAAAAGTCTCTCGCATGGGACAGTTGTGGCAGGAGTCCCCTTCAGTGCAATTCGGCTAAGTATACATCTGCACTAAAATATAGAGGTAGGGTATACATCCGCGCTAAAATATCAAGGTGAAAGCAGAAAGTGTTGAGGAAGGGAGCCGTTTGGTTCCGTGTTCTATTTTCGCAAGGGGGAGGGGGGAAATCCCCCTTTATGCGGTGCAGAGCAGATTGTTTGTTTCACTGAAATGAATAGGACACATGTGGAGATTAACTAATAAATTGGTCATTACGTTTTTCTAGAGTTGTTAAAGGTTTTTTGGAATCATGTGTCACAATCTGCAACTATTTGTAATAATTTCAAGCCTAATAGTGTAAGTTGTTACTGTTTGGATTTTGAGAAAATTAGCTTTATTTCAGGTCAGGCAGCAACCACTTACTATGTGGTTGTTAGCGCGCTAACGCTAGCGAACTACGCTAACGTAATGTTTTGAATTGAAAGCTGTCACTAACACCCACCTAGATACTGTTACTGGTTATAGTGTAAGCAGACAAAGTAATATAAAGTTATAGGGCTACAGCAATGTATTAAATTCAAGGTGAGTCCAATCGCTGTTAGCGTTTAGCACATGATGTTGTTATAGTTACTACTATTCACTTGAATTAGCTAAAGCTAGTTCGTTAGCTTGCTAGCTCGCTTTACAGACACACTAAATTATTTTCTAAGAGTTCGAAATAAGAATTTGTTGGCATTTTGGTCCCATAGTAACGTATTATGTTGGCTTATCTTTGTAAAATCTAAGATCTTTGGTGAAAGTCACCATAGTTTGTGTAGTACCCAGCTCCCAACCCAACTTTGAGAATAGATTAACGGCAATATTTTTTTTATCGCGCGATAACAGTCTCACGTTAACGCAGCACGTTAACGCCGATAACGGCCCGCCTCTAGTTAATACTATTGACTTAAATGAGCTAGTTCGTTAGCTTGCTAGCTCGCTGTACAGACAGACTAGGAGTTTGTTGGCATCAGTTTCGATTTGCGATGGGTGATTAATTTTAATAATGCCCGAATTGACTGGTGGTAATGACTAAATCTTTACTGCAGTATACAACAGTAATACTGTTGTAAAAACTGCAGCTTTGATACTGCAATACAGCTGGTAGCTACTGCAGCGCTAGTTGCTAAATCATTAGCATCTCAGTCATAATACCACACGTCAGTGACAGTCTGTGGGGGGGAGGGCTTATCTTAATGTCATGCTAATGCCACCATTCGGCGAGATTGAGGCAAACTTTAAGAGTTTTCTCAGTTTTGTGTTTTAAGGTGTGCATGCTTTCAAATGGCCACCAATTCTTCAAATATAATCAGATGTGCAAGACATCATTGGAAAGCTTAGAAATTACACTTTCAGAATCTGTGAATAACTCAAAATGCCTCTCGGACGAGTTGTGGCTGGTTTTGCTGTGGCCGGTCACATATACATGTGCAGCCCCGGGTACAGAATGGTTAATAGGCTTCGAAAAGAAATTGACCCAGAACATGTAGTGCAGGACTTGAAAGTGTCATATCCTCGCGCGGACACCTATGTCTTAAACAATGTTTTCAAGAAGATAGACCGTTTATTCAAATGGTCTGAACACTTGGACAAATACACAGGACTTAAAAGGCGTCTTTTCCAGTCACGGCCTGGTCATACCGAGAGCAACGAATCAACGGGGTTGGCTCCTATCGTCCATAGACACACGAGGAGTCTGGATGCTAGAAGCATGAGTCATCATACAGCATTTATGAAAACCAGAGCTGGTGTATTGAAATCAGAGCTGTGTCAAAATGGTGTGTGGAATGCCCACTTAAGCGATGGAATGTCTGCTGAACACAGAGACGATAACAGAGACGCTAGAAGAAAACAGAGACGATAATCTGGAGCGCGTGACCAAGATGTTTGGGAGACTGTCTTTGCAGGATGATGAACAAACAAACACATCCTATGAAGACGTTGTTAAGGACTCGCAACAGGCTTCGCCATCTGGCTCCCAAGACTCGGAGGATAGTGGATGGACCCCCAAAGCGAGAGGTGTGACCAGCGACAGCTGGTTTGTGGTAACACCCTGAGACAGCTACACGCCCCTGGAAGAACGCTTCAAGACGTTTAAAAGGTGAGACATACACACATACAACTAATAGAGCTTGACACCGGTCACTACAGCTAACTATAGCTTGCAACAGTCGTTACAGAGATGTCTGAAGTATGTGTATCGCGGGTTGATGACTGTGGAGCTTTTGGCGAAGATGTGGTTATGCATGACATGTCTTTATCAATCGTGTCCCCAACAGACGTATGCTGTGTTTCTGGAGCATCGGAGGCCACAGAAAACATGGAGGCGCTACCTCTCGAGCTTGAGAAAGCACGTGTGGTCATTATGCTGCAGCACGTCATTGAGCGAGAACTTCAGAAGAATTGCTATGGTTGCCAGACAGGACACCCCAGCCAGCAACGACACTCATGTCTGTATGAACCAGACGCATATTACTTCCAGACCTATTATGAGGATATAACACCGTGTCTATACAACCCAAATTTAATACAAACCATTTATCACCTTTTAGGCCATTATTCGTTTAACCCCCATCCTCAAAAAAGCCGAAAAAATCCTCAGCCGAATCCTCAGCCAAAAAATCCTCAGCCGAAGATTGGGTTTGGCTGGTACACACGGGTCTACAAACTACCAAACCATGCCGTGAAATTATGCGTGACATTATTAAATGTATGGGAGTTTTCAAATTAGATGACATTATAACCCTCTGTACATATGTGACGGATGTCTGTACCACCAAAATGTATAAAATGATCCAATAGATGTGTATGCTGTTGTGGATGGAGTTGTAAAATGCCTGATTGATAAGAACTTTCATATATGTATTGATTTTTTAAAACATCTTGATTCGTTACCGTTGATGGATTTGTAAGACAGTATAGTAATAAAACATTATAAACATGTCCCAGACTAATCATTACTGTGTGATAGCCGATCATGGATGATCTTTTAAAATCCGTATACTATAAACCATCTAGCGAGGGCTCATTCGGAGGTACCGCCCGATTAAAAGAAGCGGTTTTAAAAAACACAGGAGTGTGTGTGGCTGCCAAAGATGTTGCTGATTGGCTCTCAGGAGAGGACTGCTATACGCTACACAGGCCAGCGCGTATCAAATATGACAGATGCAGGGTTGTTGTTTATGGAATTGACAACCAATTTCAAGCAGATTTGGTAGACATGTCCATGTACTCAAAGGAAAACGATAAGGTTAAATACATGTTAACATGTATAGATGTTTTTAGCAAATACGCATGGATACGTCTTTTAAAGAACAAGTCTGGTACTGAAGTGGCGGATGCTTTTGAAAATATATTAACAGAAGGTCGCATACCCAGTGTTTTCCCCAAAGCGTCTAAGCGTATCGGCACCGATACGCTTCTTTTTTCGCCGATACGCATCAAGTTTTGCCGAGACGCTTTCATAAAATGCCGATACGCTTAAAAATCATGCACAAAAACATTCCCCCCGGGATTTTCCCCGAACAAGAAGCCCCAATGTAGTCAAATGTAGGCTGCGTTTTTAGGAAACTTCCGTGGTGGGTGTGTAAACTACTATACTGGCGAAACTGGCCAATCACATGCCGATTACAGTGCTCCTTTGTTTTTTTTCCGCCAGTCAGCTGTATCAGAGAGTGTTGTAGAACCTAAGATCTTTAACGCAAACCTAGGGGCTACTAAAACTGTCTGACTTTAACTGTAAATGCTACACAAGAAGGAAGGAGAACGCTCTCCTTGGGACATGCTCATGTAGCAAGAAAACTTTCTCCACAGTGTACAGAATGCGATCGGATCATCTAGCTGCTGAAAGAGAGTGAGAAAGAGCGTGAAAGGCAAGTCCTCCTTTATGTAGAGCAGAGTCAAGACTGTTTCGTTGAATGGGACACTCGTGGAATTTAACTAATAAATTGGTCCTTACGTCTTTCTGGATTTGTTGATGGTTCTTTTTAACAAAGTGTCACAATCCGCAATTATTTGTGATTATTTCAAGCCTAATAGTGTAGCAGCTACGTTGTTACTGTTTGGATTTCCAGAAAATTAGCTTCATTTCAGACCAGGCTGCAGCCTGTATGGGGTTGTTAGCGCGCTAACGCTAGCGAACTACGCTAAGAATGTTTTAAACTGAAAGCTGCCACTTTACTCACCAACACCCACCTAGATACTAATACTGATATTAGCTGAAGTGCATTAAGTAATATAAAGTTGTAAGGTTATTGCAACGTGTTAAATTCAAGGTGAGTCGATGTCTGTTAGCATTACCACATTACCAATCATTTCAATGAGCTAGTTCGTTAGCTTGTTACAGGAACACTGAAATAAGAATTTGTTGTCATCAGACATCATTCTAGATAATACTACACTACACTGAATTATATTTATCTGCAGAATCTAAGATCTGTGGTACCAATTCAGCTTTCATGTGGCCATACAGGGAGATATTTAGCTGATAGAATTTAGCCCAGAAAAACAGGAGGCTCAACATTTAGTTTAGACATTTTAGTGACAGCCTAGTCAAATTCATGTGACATTATATAGTATTTCTTGTGTGACAATAAATTAGCCTTCCCACTTGGGAGTTTTGGCTCTTTCAACTCACCAAGTGCAACGAGTTTTTTGTTCTATTTGTGCCAAAAAATTCAACATTTTATTAAAAGTGTTATGTTTCCACCAGCCTTCTGGGACCAAAATTTTGCTTCAGATCTTCCTAGAATGCACCATTTTAGCTCTAGAAAAAAAAAAAAAATTCCCAGGGTGCATGCCCACCAATCCTCCTAGCTACCGTGCCACGGCGTCATCGTATTTACATCAAAATTTAAACCCTTCTTTTTATTTCTGGGGAAAACACTGCATACCTGCCAAAATACACAGATCGCGGGAAAGATTTTTTTAACCGATGTTTTCAGGATGTATTGAACAGACCATAGTTCAAATTACGCAGGAGCCAATGGGAGCTGAGCTCCCATACCCTCAGTCTTCAATGAAAGAAGCAAATTTCATTTACTGTGGAGGCTTCTCGAATATGTCATATTACCAGGGGCGTCGCCAGACATATTTTACTGGGGCACGTGCCCCAGTATTGGTCTGTAGTGGCCCAGTATAGATTTCACCTGTAAAAAAAAATCACTTTATACTTTTAGGTCTACATGGCATAATCTACATGTAAGGTCCTGTAAAATAACGTTTGTTGATGTGTAAGATGTAGTTGAAATAGCTCCATTTGCTGTGATGCTTTGTGGTTCATAATGTTCTGTCTGTTCCTGATGTATTGACACACTGACCAGTGACCAATCCCTTTTATCCATTGTTCATGTTTTTATTTGAATTTGGTGAGCAGCCAATGATATTTTGTACATTTCCCTGCCTGGAACGCTCGAATTCTAAAAAGATTCCACCACCTCGGGGGAGAGGGAGAAGCGGCACACAATAGCTGGAGGACGGACGTTTTTCCCCGAGAGGTGCGTTGAAAACTTGTACAAACCCAGTGTTCTCGTGCAAGTCCGGAGGGTTTCATTGCCTCGAACTTGTCAAAGTGGGTTGTGATTAGCAGCACCCGTTAGATAGTCTGGGCAGTGTCAGAAGAGGACTGCAGCAGGGTGGTCGCCAAGGAGCTAGCCGTTTAGCTGATTGCCGTGAGCTAGCTGTTAGCTGATCGCCTTTGCCTAGCGGTGAAGTAGGCTGCATTCGACCAGGACTCCTCGTGTCTCCGGTGCTGGGACCATCGGTGAGCCACTCTCCTCACGCCATCACCTGCTGCGGGGGCTGTCCACGGAGCGGACTCCTTCCCATTCTCTGGTGCTGGGCCCACCAGAGACTGGCAGCTGCTCAGCCGCGGCTAACCCCTCGGGACAGCAGCAGGACTTGGATACTGGTCTGTGAGTGCCGTTACATTACACATACACTGACACACACACGCGCGCGCGCATTAACGCTTGGAACTGGGAATTGCTGGGCATTGCAGCCGTTGCTGTCCTGCCTGCAGCTCTGGGAGCTGCCACCAACGGGCCCCAACGGCGTTTTTTATTTTATTTGTGTTGTCACTGTAATGATCGATGTAATCTCTATGATCAGTGTGTGTGTGAAATCAGTTTGGATGTAATTTCTATGATCAGTTTTGAGTGCTAGACAAATAAGTAATCATAAACGAAATAATTAAATGAAGGTGATTAATTTCCGCTAATTATATCTTGGTGTATTGGTGGAGTATTTGTTTTATCGACCACACTGCAGTTAGGCTAGCTCTGCATTCACTCGGGCTCAAAGTACCCATACATTCACATTTATTTAATATTCTGAGGAAATACACACACACTAACTGAACAAGTAGTGTAGTATTTTCGCAGTGGAGGCACAGCGCTATTAAATTTGTAAACACTACTACACAGTTATATAATTTTACTTGTGGTATAAGGAGTTTCAGCCAGCTCACCATTCCACCGCTGAGAATTCAGGTTCCTGTTGCGCCGCTATATTTTATTGTGTTTAGTGTAACTCTGTAGATAGCTTGATATTAAGCTGGGGCACTAGCACCAGTTAAAAAGGGGTTACATACAGAATACGCACACAGCTGCTCAATATGGCAACTCATTGCTACTTTATTCACTCAATACACAATGCACACATGGCTACTTAATATGGTAATTTATGGCTGTGACTTAACGTCTAACGACGGTGTCTGACCGCTATTTCTTTCCAGCTGTCTTACAGGTTAGTACTGGGTAAATTGCCCATCATTGTTCTTTGTTTTCACCTCTGCGTCGCCATTTCCATGTGGATTTAAATGTTACAACTTTACTTTTTACGTTTAATGTATGAGGCAGCTGTCATGCAAGCTAGTTCTGGCTGTAAATTGAAGTAGCCTACTGGAGACGTTAGCTGCTGTCTTTTAGCTAACTGGCATATGCCTATTATCGTTGTTGATTTATGTAACGGTTAGCCTAGCACTGTGAGCTCCCACACTTGGTTTCTGGAGATTGCTGTCTTACATCTACGATGTTTGATGAGCATATCAACATAATCTGATATTATTGTTTAGTTCGAAGCACTATTTATGTTTTTTTTTATGATAAATAAGTGCTAAAAATGTTTTTGCTTTGCATGCTCGCATTAATTGTCTGTGCCCCAGTTGTGCCCCAGTACAGTAATAGGACTAGTGACGCCCCTGCATATTACCATGATAAGCTTAAATATATCACCATATAAACATAAATAAAATTTGCTTTATTTACTATCACCATGCAGCCATCTTTGTATTGAATTACGACGTGATTGATTCCCAACATGTACGATGTACTTCAACATCACACCACTATGCGCGCAAATCTGAAATTTGGGGCTTGTGAATGTGAAGTTCAGTCCAAAGAAGACTTATCATCAAACTCCTATCTTATATCAATCTTCCTTCATTTTGTAATGCGTTTTTAGAAATACAAAAATAATACGTAGGTTGCCTAAACTTTCCGCCATGCCACCGAAAAAACCCCCAGCACTGGCTGGCCTTGTGTCGTTTGGCTTCACAGCGAAAATTTTTTAAAAGGACAGTGTGGTAATTTCTGTAAAGTGAATCTAAAGAGTCTGGAAGTCTGTGTGACAGGAATAGAATGTGTGCGTGTGTGGCATACTGCAGACTCAGCAGGAGAAAACTGCTGAGAGGAGAACCATTACCTAGGTGTATGCTATTTGGGAGACACCTTTGTAAGGATAACAAACTGGAAGTCCACCGTGTCTGAATTTGGACACTAGTTAACATGATACTGATATGTTTAGTTTTAAAGGAGTCAGAATGGAGCTGAAAGTGAGGATGGCTAGTAGATGCTTCTGTTGCGGTCAGCTTTCCTCTCGATGAACACGAATAAAGACCTGTGAACAATAAACTTCCTCCTTGTCTATTTCTCTGAGAAAACGACAACAGTGCAGACGTGACAACGGAGAACACACCTGAAGCCTCCGCTAGTTCAACTACAGCTAGCTCCACAGAGGGCAGTGCTACAAAAAGTCGAGAACATGGACAAGAACAACTTAACAGTGACAAAGGACATGACCCCGGTGAAATAAAAGACGACGACGTTACAGACGAACCTAGATTCGGGAGGGATATGGGACCAATAAACTGGACAGTCGAGCAGTGGTGCTCCTGGAAAGAAAAAAACCCTTGGCTAACTGCAGGCAAGAGTGGCCTTGGGTGCTCTGTCTGCAAGGCGGCAAAGATGCTGTTTCTAACTATACTATCAATGGTAGTTATGCTAAATATGCTAAAATGTCTTAACTACATCCTCTTCCCATAGCAAATTTGCTTATTGTCATTGCAGGTATATTTGTCATTGTTTTCCTTTAAACTACTTGCCCAAGTAATCCACTTGTTATTTTAGATTCAACAATGAGGTGCGAACTGTGCGGTAACGATTATAATTATCTCCGGCAGCACTTTGTGAAAGCCCACAGAGTTGCCAACCATGAGGAGGTGAGTTTTTTTCACGACGTATCAAGTCAAGGTCTGACTTAGTAGTTTTTAATGTTTGTTTATTTTGATGTAGTTATTAAAGTTATTTTATATGCTTTAGTGTTTACAAAGAACACAAAGTACTTGTGCATGTAGGAAGACCTTAGGGAGAAACTATAGCTATTACACCTACCCCTACACTATCTATAATCAAGTAAATAGTTCAGGCTGTTAGTCCCTACTCCCAGGTGTAACACGCACAACTGGCCGCTGACTACAGCTATTCACGCAACCTCATGTGAGCTGTACAGGACAGAGCAGCTGAGGGGATGGCCAACTGGAGCCGTACAGACAGATGCTCAACAAGGGTTAACCTGAACCAGCCGGCTACCGTTACAGTGACTGGGGCTGCTGGGGCCGTTTACATGATCCACTCAGCAGCACCTACCTATCGCTTTCCCCCATGGCTTTCACCATGCCAACAACATGCATCTCATCCAGGACCACTGGCAAGCCTTTGCAGTTTCCTCCAACATTTCCTTAACAATTAAAATAACTAGATAAATACATAAAGATACAAGACACTTGCACATGTGGGGAGAGCACCCATTGTACCACACTTCAGGCTTTTCTAACTACAGCCATTGCAATTATCCATACACTATGTGGGATACATCCTCAGCAGTGTACCTCAGGATCAACGGGTGTTTCGGGCCTTTATTCACTGTACACCCTCCCCTGAGGCGGCCCCACTAAAGGTGATCAATCCTTTAGTGTGTGTCCACAGTTCAGCTACCTGCTACCCAAATTTCCAAAATGTACTTCCTCAATTCACTTACAACCAAAGTTTACTTCCAAAATTTACTACCTACTGTTCATTACCACCTGTTTGCACGACTTCCAAAGTTTTACTTACAAAATTAACTACCACCACAATTTACTTCCAAAATGACCTGCTTACTTACTAATTAGGACTTATTATCGAATATTTGCACTTTACCACCATTTTACCACAGATACTATCACTAACGCATATGCCATTACACAAACAACCCTGCCAATGCTAGTTCTAAAGACGATTCTACCCACTTACTTAACATTAAGTCAGTGCTTCTCAATTATTTTCTGTTACGCCCCCCCTAGGAAGAAGAAAACATTTCACCCCCCCCCCCTAATCTCCACAGTAACTGTAATAGTATCATTTGTCTATGCACATCTGCAATATGCACATCTGCATAACACTGTATCCTTACTGACATTAACCCTTTAGGCGCCAGAGGTTTTTTCCTAAAACATTCGATTTTGACATCTTAATTTCAAAAGGCTATAACTTAAAAATGATAAGACATAGAGACTTACTGTAAATTAGAGAAATATTAAGGATGATCCAAAGTTTATGTAGGGATTAAATTTACCCATTTAATTTGCATATTATGACGTCACATGGCTGCGGCCATCTTGGATTATAGAATTTTTATAAATTGTCACGTTTGAAAGATAAAATGCAGTACTCCCTCCCCCAAAAATTTTTGTATGTACCTTGTGTATGCTATATTGCACAATACTGAATGCTCAGATAAATAGTAAACAGCAACCAAACAGTGTAAATCTTTACTAATAAATGGCAGAACCAAACCGAATGCATGTAGCAGTAGGCTGACCTTTTGCTGTAGACTATGCTGTCTACCTTTGCTGTAGATTACAGAGGCACTCAGATTCCACCTATGGGGCATTTATATGTTATTCTATATATATATATCATAAGACTTGTTTAGTTTAAAATCTCATGAGTGAGATGACAAGATGAGACGAGAGACAATGTTAGTAGTTTTTTTTTTATTTTAGGTTTATTTGTTTTTTTGGTTGGGCTTTTTTTTGAGCTGACAAAGGCTAAAAACTGATGGGCAAAGCGATTTGTCTCATTTGTAACATTTGAAAGATTTGTAAGAACATTCCAGAAATCATCAGAGAAAGAGTGGCAGAAAATCTAGGGGCGAATTGGCATTGGAGATATCCAATTGGCTGATCAAAGGGCGTGAGACAATTTTGATACCCCTCCTCATTGATCAACTCAAAGCAGGTGCGACAATACACCGGCATTCCCATCATCTTGCCTAGATAAACTAACGAGCATATTAGCTCCTCTGCCCCGTGCCACACCGCCTCTGTTCCTGCTGCGAGCAGCACGCGCAGATCTGCTGCGCACTTGTGCCGAGTGGAGAGAATTTTCATGGGTAGGACTCTCACTGCGTCTCCTCACCCTGCTTCTACGTTGTCCCCTAGCTCTCCGAGAAACACTTTGACCTCGTCTAACATACCCAGTGGCATTAGACAAAGTCTCCACCACGTTACTGTCTCCGCGATTAGGGAAAGGCACAGTCGGAAAACAAATTAGCTACATGGCTAGCGCAGTAAAAACACTGAACCCCGACTTCACTTCCAGCCTCGTTCCCCACACTACTAACATGCCTGCTTACTCCCTGATAAACATTCCCACCCCATGAAACACTGTTCCCATCGCTGACATTGAGCAAATGAGTATCTACTTTGGCCAAATGATCCAAAGATTGTGCTTGGTGCACTTTGTCCAGCTGCATCACTGCAAGGCAGGGACGCATCTGAAGCGTCGTCGCTAAACGCATCACCGTCATCTTCTGGAGGCAGATATTCGCCTTCAGAATAAGGGTCTGCAAATAGAAGACCCAACACTTCATTGCAGATAAACTTCTTTGATGCCATTAGACGAAAAACGAAGGCAAACACTCGCTGACGTTGACAATATCGCTCTAATTATATGGCTCGCACGCAAACTAGCTTCGCTTTTGCTCACACTGATTCAACATGCTCTAGCTCGACTATTTTGTATAGAAACATAACGTAATTCTGAGTTAGGGACGTAGTATGACATGTCTACCACCTAGTGGAAGGGAGTTCAAACCAAATTTGACACCCTATTTGACAAAATCGACCGTTTTATTCAGTGCGGCATCTTGTCGACTTAAGTCGACAGTGGCGCCTAGAGGGTTAAAGAAAACAAACAAGAAATACAGATCAACTTAAGAACAAAGAATAACTTTATTAACATTGTTTTTTAGTCTGTACTGTGGTCAATGTGCTCCTTTATGGTACAGCAAAAAAAGTCACACGCGCCCCCCCTGGCATTGCACCGTGCCCCCCCAGGGGGGCCCGCCCCACTATTTGAGAAGCACTGCATTAAGTGTATACACCTCTTGAATCTAATGGTGACTAATGCTCAGTTATAGTAATACAGTAATAATCACATATTGATCCTTTTATGGGTGACTGTTATATAATAATAATAATAAACTGGCTGTTGCCACTTACCAGTAGGAGAGAACCTCAGAGAACTGACCCGTATCTCTGGCTTAAAGTGGCGAGAGGTCCCGATTCTACCCGCTGACTTAACATTAAATGTATACACCTCTTGAATCTAATGGTGTCTAATGCTCAGCTATCCCGTGTTCCATACACCGCAAAACCCCGGGAAACTTGGCCACTCTGTATCCCAATACACCGCACGATCCCAGAGAGCCTGATTCTAAGCTGCCCATGTGTGTAATGGCTGCCATTTATAACCTCTTCTTCTGTGTTTCTATTGACCCACTAAACGCACTACTGCCATCTGCTGGTCTGGGGTGCCCATCCTTCTCTGCACAAACAGCCCTAGGTTGCACTAATCACCACCTTACTAATGTCCTGTGCTGAACCAGTACCCACGCTAACCACTCCCAGCCTCCACTGCCACATTAATAAAATAAAATAATAATAATCCCAGCCTCCACTGCCACATTAATAAAATAAAATAATAATAATAATAATAATGACACAATCACGCAATGCCCCGTTGCATGCGGGCTCTTGCGTGATGCAACAACGCAGTATCACTATAATAATAATAATAATGACGCAATCACGCAATGCCCCGTTGCATGCGGGCTCTTGCGTGATGCAACAACGCAGTATCACTATACACTATAATGATGAAATGACGCTTCACCGCCCCATTCGAACATGGCAACTCTACTGCTTACCCCAGGCAGAGACCGCCCTTCTCATCCAGATCCAATTACTAGTCCTAGCTGCTTCCTCTGACATCTCCCTAACAGTTTTACGTAGATTCTTACCACCAACCCCAAGCTCCCCTAGCAATGAAATGACTGACCTCCCTACAAACCCTCTACAACCCACTTCTACTGGAAATACTCTTGCCCTCCATCCTTTCTGCTCTGCTTCCAATCTCAACTCTTCATACTTAAGCTTTTTCCTTTCATATGCTTCCTCTAGGGAGCTTTCCCATGGGACAGTGAGTTCAATAAAATACACTACCTGTTGGCTGGTCGACCAATAGACTATCGGTGCGTTTCCATTACAGCGAATTTCGCCTCGCTCTCATTGACTTTGAATGGAGGCGAAATTTCGCCTGATAGGGCGTAGGCAGGGCGAATTCGCCGAGGGAGGCGAAATACAGTTGGCGAAACCTGAACTTTATTTAAATGAGAATGATGCGATAACCAATTATATCAGCGTGTGGTGTGTTTAGAGCATGACGCTGGCTGAAGAGGCGGGAGTTACAAAAAACTCAGATCAACATGGCGGACGCTCGTGAAAGTGAAACGTGAAAGTGTTTATATGATTTAAACTCTCTGGGTGACCAAAAGTGATAGTGCCATCACGGATTGTTGTTTAAATGTCTCACGAACTGAATTAAAACAACCAGGCTACTCTAGATTGCCATAATCACTCGAAGTTTTAAGTTAGCAGAGTTAGCTTACGACTAGCTAACTACTAGCAAGCTGGCTAACATATACGGTCACAAGTTTGTACTAGTACGCGTCTTGCATTTGTAGAACGATATTACAACACTTAAATATTATCTAGGCAAACCACCAATAGTAATAAGTCCATGTAGACCACGCAGTTCGCAATTCTGCAGCAGTTCTGTGCAAGACTGCTGTTATATGTAGCTGCTAGCTAGGCTATCTTGCTGGGCAGCTTCTGTTGGCCAGCCAGGCTGCCATGGTAGACTGGCCGACGACGTGATCACTGACATCGGATAAGATCCATAGCTTTCCCGCTCATTGACTGTATACAGTCAATGGTCACGCTAGATAACCTGCTTGAAATATTGACGACCACGCCCCAGGCGAAATTTCGCCAGGCGAAATTCGCTTGCCATTTCGCCCTGTGGAAACGTAGCGTATGTCTGGCCTCAAGTTAGTGGTAACTATTTCTTGAGGGACCACCAACTTTCCACCCACATCTACCAGCATCTGCCAATCCTTTGCTTCCTGTGTAGTACTCCTTGACTTTACGGCTCTCTTACTTTTCTCACCCTCCCGCACTCTAACTTTGGTTAAAGGTTGTTTAGTAATTAACATGCAGAATAAGACACTTCAATTGTAGCCTACTGTACTGACATTCCTTTTACCTCACTCATCAGGTACAACGTGGTGATATTTGGTGGCATTGATGGGTATTCACGCAAGGTAAATGTTTTATTCTGTGTCATGTTATATGACCTCCCCATGATGAACATCAATGAATATTGAAAATGTCTAGTAATAATAATAATCTATCCTCTTTCCATCCTGTGAGAGAAATTTGGTGTCTGCATTTAACAATTGTGAATTAGTGAAATATACACAGCACACAGTGAAGTAAAGTACACACTTGGAGCAATGGGCTGCGTTCTATGGCAGAGCCCGGAGAGCAGGGAGGGGGCACTGCAGCCATGGTCCACTAGTAGGGATTTAATACGAACCAGTAGGTTAAAGTCAATTAAATAATTGAGTACATGTAACATTTTAGATAATGTACTTGAAAGCGGCAGACAACAACCGGTCCAACACCAACCTTGCCTTCTTCAGTCAGGCTGTGCTAAGCTTGTAAAACTTGAGTTTGGATATTTTACAATTATTTCAAAATAATAAAATGACATAAGAAGAGAAAGGAAACATTTTTATTTACTGCTATTTTTTAAATGTGACCGTGTATCAACATCTTCACTTTAGATCCAGAGCAGATCAAGGAGGGGAGAATGTTGACATTGCTCGTTTGATGTTTACTGTGCGCGGACCAGAGAGTGGATGCTTCATAGCTGGAAAAAGTGTCCATAACAGGGTTCCCGCGGGGTCTTAAAAAGTCTTAAAAAGCCTTAAATTCAGAAAGTTAAATTTAAGGCCTTAAAATGTCTTAAAAACACCCAGATTTTCATCCTAGGTCTTAAATTTCATTTACCCAAGTTTTAAATTTCTTACCTCCGTTTACTCCCGATAAGTGTTGTCCGCAGAAAATAAAATAGTAAAATGCTGTGGTGTTTTACTATTACGTGAAAAAAACTACAAATCCCATTGCGTCGTCTAACCACCATAGTGTTCGCTGCAGCTAGGCAATGGTCCAGTTTGTCCACTACCTTCCCACCGAATTTTTGCAGTGTAAAGTCGGAGTTGGCAAGTGCGTAGTTTTTAAAAATGGGGAAGTGTCAGTTCAATGAGAGTTGGTTCGATAATAGCAATTCTTGCAGCTGTTTACAAGTTGCCCCCGGCTGTAGGCACGAAGCTCGCTGCAAGATATGCAAAAAGGTAATACAGTTAGGGACTTCGTGTGTGAAGGCGCTGTAGTCTCATATCATGCAAAGTCGGAAAACACCAGCTTGCCTATATGCAGAGCAGAGTCAAGACTCGTTTAATTAAAATGAATGGGACAGGCGTGGAGTTTAACTAATAAATTGGTTGTTACAAAGTTGTTGATGGTTTTTTGGAACCATGTGTCACAATCCGTAGCAATTCAGATTTTGAGAAAACGAGCTTTTTTTCAGGTCAGGCAGCAACCACTTACTATGTGGTTGTTAGCACGCTAACGCTAGCGAACTACGCTGACGTAATGTTTTAAATTGAAAGGTGTCACTTTACTCACACACCCACCTAGATACTATTACAGATATTATCTTAAGTGAACAAAGTAATATAAAGTTGTAAGGTTACAGCAATGTGTTAAAATCAAGGTGAGTTAAACACTGTTAGCGTTTAGCACATTGGTGGTGGTGTCATAGTTACTACCATTCACTTAGATGAGCTAGTTCGTTAGCTTGCTAGCTCGCTTTACAGACACACTAAAACTAAAATAGGAATTTGTTGGCATCATACGTACATGATTCTAGACAATAATACACTACACAGAATTATATTTATCTTTGTAGAATTTAAGATCTTTGGTAGTGATTTAGCTTTCGTGTGGTCATATTACTTTTGCATTAAAAAAGAGAGATATTTAGGTGATAGCAAGGGGCAACAAGGCTTGTTTAATAATAAACATTAGCATCATATTACTAGCCAAAACCTCGATTTGCGATGGGTGATTCATTTGAATAATGCTTGAATTGCTTGAATTGATTAAACCATGATTGCATTTACTGCAGTATATAGCAGTAATACTGTAGTAAACACTGCAGCTTTGATACTGCAGTACAACTGGTAGATACTGCAGTACTAGTTGCTTAAATCTTTAGCATCACAGTCGTAATACCACACCTTGGTGACATACTAGGGGGGGGGCTTATCTTAATAGCATGCAAATGGACACCATTCTGCCCCACAGCCCTAGAGTGAGGCAGTCTTCAAGAACACTTTTCTCAGTTTTGTGTGTTAAGATCTGCATGCTTTCAAATGGCCACAAATATCAGCTATGAATAAGCCACAATTGGAAAGCCCAGAAACTAGGGCTGGGCGATATGGCTGAAATCTGTATATCATGATATAAGTGTTTCATATCGGTCGATATTGATAATTATTGAAACATTGTGTGACCTATTTAAAATAAGTAACAGGAGGGAAAAAATCTAAATTTAAACATTTTTATTTTTAACTTAACCTTCCTCTGACAGGCAATAAGCATTCAGGCAAAATGACTGTCAACAAACGTTCAATGTTACGATCACAATGAAAACTGAACAATTATCAATAAGCTAACTAGATGTACCGCATAGCGGTACATGGTATGACCGCCGCAGTATATTGAAATGTGGGAACTGTTGGTGTGATGAGTGTGTGATAGAGCAGTGTTGTGAGGTGAGAATTTCTGTGGAAATGATTTCCTGTAAGGGGGCATGGATGTGGGTTTTGAATGTGTAGTGTGAAGGACTGATTTGTGAAGGCAAGGAATCGGCAAAATGAGATTTTGTACAATTACAGCGCCCCCTATGGACCAAATTTTATGGCATGTTCTGTGGTGTTAGAGGTCTTTGTGGTGATCGTGCATGATGCATTTTGTGCAGTTCCCACCTTCTCGGTCCAAGATATTGGCAACTCAAAATCCCAATTTTTGCATTTACCCTTATCACTAGGTGGCGCTATGCTTCAAGTGAGAGTTTATGGGCTGTGTCAATATGCCTCTGTAACACCTACATACTAACACAAAATCGTTGTCTTGGGCAAAATTGTTGATGAGTTATTTAACAAAAACTGTTTTTCAACACCTAGCTTCGGCGATAAACATCGCCCCGTATGACGAAATGTCACAAAATTTAGTACACATGAAAAGAAAGATGTTTAGAGATGGCATGTCAACTTTGACCAAATTTGAGCAATTAAAAGCCAAGATACGGCCATTTGAAGAATTTTAAGCTACGTGTTAAATGTTCATTGACGTGTAACTTCGGAACGGTTTATCTCAAGATAAATCCTTTGATAACTTTTTGTCAGCATTGTCTGTAGATGACATATACCAAATTTGGTGAGATTCACATGAACGGCCTATGACGAGTTTGTTCAGATTCGTTTTCGCAATATTAAAATTTCACGGAAATTGTTCTCGTTGGAAGTGGGCGTCGACCAGTGTTTTCAATGCGTGAGGGTCAACAGATTTCATGATAAAAAAAAAATAGTTGTAAACGTAAGCATTCTCTAGATAATAGGCAAAATGACATTTTCTACAATTACAGCGCCCCCTATGGACCAAATTTTATGGCATGTTCTGTGGTGTTAGAGGTCTTTCTGGTGATCGTGCATAACGTATTTTGCACAGTTCCCACCTTCTCGGTCCAAGATATTAGCAACTCAAAATCCTAATTTTTGCATTTACCCTTATCACTAGGTGGCGCTATGCTTCAAGTGAGAGTTTATGGGCTGGGTCGATACATCTCTGTAACACCAACATACTAACACAAAATCGTTGTCTTGGGCAAAATTGTTGATAAGTTTTTTAACAAAAACTGTTTTTTGACACCTAGCTTCGCCAATAAACATCGCCCCCTATGACGAAATGTCACAAAATTTAGTACACATAAAAAGAAAGCTGTTTAGAGATGGCATGTCAACTTTGACAAAATTTGAGCAATTAAAAGCCAAGATACGGCCATTTAAAGATTTTTAAGCTACGTGTTAAATGGTCATTGACGTATAACTTCGGAACGGTTTATCTCAAGATAAATCCTTTGATAACTTTTTTTCAGCATTGTCTGTAGATGACATATACCAAATTTGGTGAGATTCACATGAACGGCCTATGACGAGTTCGTTCAGATTCGTTTCCGCAATATTAAAATTTCACGGAAATTGTTTTCGTTGGAAGTGGGCGTCGACCAGTGTTTTCAATGCGCGAGGGTCAATAGATTTCACGATAAAAAAGAAATTGTTGTAAACATAAGCATTCTCTAGATAATAGGCAAAATGACATTTTCTACAATTACAGCGCCCCCTATGGACTACATTTTATGGCATGTTCTGTGGTGTTAGAGGTCTTTGTTGTGATCGTGCATGACGTATTTTGTGCAGTTCCCACCTTCTCGGTCAAAGATATTGGCAACTTAAAATCCCAATTTTTACATTTACCCATATCACTAGGTGGCGCTATGCTTCAAGTGAGAGTTTATGGGCTGGGTCAATACATCTCTGTAACACCGACATACTAACACAAAATCGTTGTCTTGGGCAAAATTGTTGACGAGTTATTTAACAAAAACTGTTTTTTGACACCTAGCTTCGCCAATAAACATCGCCCCCTATGACGAAATGTCACAAAATTTAGTACACATAAAAAGAAAGCTGTTTAGAGATGGCATGTCAACTTTGACCAAATTTGAGCAATTAAAAGCCAAGATACGGCCATTTGAAGATTTTTAAGCTACGTGTTAAATGTTCATTGACGTGTAACTTCGGAACGGTTTATCTCAAGATAAATCCTTTGATAACTTTTTGTCAGCATTGTCTGTAGATGACATATACCAAATTTGGTGAGATTCACATGAACGGCCTATGACGAGTTCGTTCAAATCCGTTTTCGCAATATTAAAATTTCACGGAAATTGTTTTCGTTGGAAGTGGGCGTTGACCAGTGTTTTCAATGCGTGAGGGTCAATAGATTTCACGATAAAAAAAAAATTGTTGTAAACATAAGCATTGTCTAGATAATAGGCAAAATGACATTTTCTACAATTACAGCGCCCCCTATGGACCAAATTTTATGGCATGTTCTGTGGTGTTAGAGGTCTTTGTGGTGATTGTGCATGACGTATTTTGCGCAGTTCCCACCTTCTCGGTCCAAGATATTGGCAACTCAAAATCCCAATTTTTGCATTCACTCATATCACTAGGTGGCGCTACGCTTCAAGTGAGCGTTTATTGGCTGGGTCGATACATCTCTGTAACACCGACATACTAACGCAAAATCGTTGTCTTGGGCAAAATTGTTGGCGAGTTATTTAACAAAAACTGTTTTTTGACACCTAGCTTCGCCAATAAACATCGCCCCCTATGACGAAATGTCACAAAATTTAGTACACATGAAAAGAAATCTGTTTAGAGATGGAATGTCAACTTTGACCAAATTTGAGCAATTATTAGCCAAGATACGGCCATTTGAAAAATTTTAAGCTACGTGTTAAATGTTCATTGACGTGTAACTTCGGAACGGTTTATCTCAAGATAAATCCTTTGATAACTTTTTGTCAGCATTGTCGGTAGATGACATATACCAAATTTGGTGAGATTCACATGAACGGCCTATGACGAGTTCGTTCAGATTCATTTTCGCAATATTAAAATTTCACGGAAATTTTTTTCGTTGGAAGTGGGCGTCAACCAGTGTTTTCAATGCGTGAGGGTCAATAGATTTCACGATAAAAAAAAAATTGTTGTAAACGTAAGCATTGTCTAGATAATAGGCAAAATGACATTTTCTACAATTACAGCGCCCCCTATGGACCAAATTTTATGGCATGTTCTGTGGTGTTAGAGGTCTTTGTGGTGATCGTGCATAACGTATTTTGCGCAGTTCCCACCTTCTCGGTCCAAGATATTGGCAACTCAAAATCCCAATTTTTGCATTTACCCTTATCACTAGGTGGCGCTATGCTTCAAGTGAGAGTTTATGGGCTGGGTCGATACGTCTCTGTAACACCGACATATCACAAAAATTTCATGTTGTTGGGTGAAACTTTCATTGAGTTATTCAGCAAAAACTTTTGCCGGTCTCCCCCTCTTTAACGGACACTGGCACAGCGGGGGGGTGGCGCTGGGGGACCAAAAGGCGTTATTCGCTCACAAACTTCTTGGGCTACATGCCTACAAACATTCATGTCTCCCCGAGTTTCAGTGTCCCGGGAATCGTTGACGAAAAATCGGTGAAAAAAAAAAAATAAAAAAATAAAATAAATAAATAAAAAAAAAGGGAAAAATTTTGCAGCAACTCCAATATGACCGCTTTCGCTAGCTTTGCTAGCGGCGGTCATAATAAAGTGCTTAACAAAGCTGAAGTGTTTAAAGGCATGTGCAAAGTGTTAAATGTAAACATAGCGAAACCTGATACCTGAGAAGAACTATCATATATGTATATAGTTTTACTGCATATTTTGCAGACAACATTTGTCTGACTACGATGAGATTTGTACACTCCAAAAAAGCTCCCATGCTGGTGAGCAGACCTTTCTGTTCTTAGGGCTCATTCACACCAAACAATCTGCGTATTCAGCGCGTGGCTGACTAAACTTACGCCGTTTTCTTAAAAAAAAAACATTCTATCGAACGCATTTTCTATTGTTATCGAGTAGGTGTCTATCGAGATACATATCTTTATCGTTTTATAGCCCAGCCCTACCAGAAACTACACTTTTCTGTGAATAACTCAAAATACCTGTGACTGGTTTTGCCACGGTTGGTTTCTAGGAATGCGTCGTGTAGGTCTTGAATTTTTTCTATAAAGGTCTTAAAAAGTCTTAAAAAGGTTTTAAATTGAACTTACTGCAACCTGCAAGAACCCTGGTCCATAACCAACAGTATGTTTGTTTTGTCTGTGTAATATTGTAATGACATTGAAGAACAGGAAAAAAATCAACCTCTGAAATAAAATGTGCCTGTTTGTCAAGTTATTGACGCATCTGGTTGCATGGTTTCATGTGTTTTGTGTTAAACAGAATCAAAAGAAACAAATTGAAATACAAACCACTAAATTAAATCAACCCAAAGCCACTATCCACTGATTTAAGACAAACCATCATGTCAGATTGTAGCGACACAAAACTTCTGTGATGGTCAGGAATGCGCAAGCGTTCGTAGCAAGTGCTTGCTGTCTCAATAGCTGCCGCAGAACATCAGGGTAGGCTAAACCAGTGAAATAAATAAATTAGAACTGTATGTATGTATCACAGGTGAATGGTTTGTTATAGAAGGGCAATGTGAAAGTATTGGCAAATTAATAAGTAGCTTGAAGGAAATTTTACTTCCTATTTGTGCATTAACAGATTTTTATAATGTGGCACAACAAACACATATGAAATTAACTTCAGAGTCAGGGGGTTACATAAAGACAAAAGACAACTGGGAGCTAAATGAAGACTTGAATACAGCAGATATACAACTCAATTCCTGCATTGTCTTGGTGTGCATGAAACAGTTTTTTCACTCTGCTGTATATATTAAGATTTTTATGCAAATTTGTACCTTGCTCAACAAAGGTTCGAAAAAACCCCTGAATGGCGCTGTTTGTAGCTGGTTCCACTTCATCGTCACTGTCATCACTGGAATATTCTTTGGCAAGGGGCCACTGTATGGCTTCAAGGATCATCTAAACAGAGGGAAAACCATGTAATTCCATATGACAGACAGACAGATACTTTGTTTATTATGAAAGACACTGACTTGGGGTTTGAGTTCCACCTCCCACTGCCTGGGGAACAGAAGGGGAACAACGTCTGGTCGCTCAGTAATTAGTGGCCAGATGCCTGTGTCCTTTAACCCCTTCCTGAATTGTTTTATTTGTGCATTTGTTCTCCCAAGTACCTGCAAGATATTAGTTGTTGAATGCAAGTTTGTATTAAGGCTAAGACATAATATAACAGTAGTGGGAGTGAGGCTGTCCGCAGATATCCTCATGGCTGTGGTTTGGCTGCAGGCACGACGCCAAAGACTGTTAGTCAACGAGAGCTACATTACATTCACGGCCCAGGACAGCCTCTTAGGGCTTAATGCTTAATTCTAAAACAAAGTCCCTATAATATAAAAAATACAAATAAAATTCACACACAGAATGAGAGAGCATCTGTTGAAACAGCAGAAGCTTGTTTGTCTCCCGCGTTGGCACTGGTAAATACCCTTCCAGACAAAGATTGGTCACCCGCAGCAAGTCCTCCTCACTCCAGTCATCCTTCAGCAACTTGGGGAAGAAAAGTACCATTAGTATAAATCAGAGGAGGCTCTTCCATTGAGGAAAGGGAGGACCATCCTCCCTTACATTTTAAAGAAGAGCAGAATGTATGAATTTTATAAATTCTAATATATACATTTCAAAATTTCATTGTCTAACCAGACTAAATCGCGATACAACTGCTATTTTCACACTTAGAATACACAAAAACCGTCTCTTTATTTCAAAGTACAGACAGCAACCCCTGCCGCCATTATACCCCCCTAGGCGGCTCGTGAAACTCGTGTTTTAACATGGGAGTCAATGGCAGTAGAGGAGGACTGTCCTCCGTTCCGGTCTAGCCCATATATAGTCACTGGTCTAGCAGAAAAAAACTCAATTTCGCGCCCAAAATCAGTGAACCAATAAGGCTGGCTTCACGACCATCAGTGACACAATGTTTCAGAATCTTGACCCACTCAGATCGGCGTCGGGCAGAGTCATTCAGTCACACTGGAAGACGTGTCGTACGGATGAGAATGTGTTGAGGTTTGCAATAAAATACAATGGAACCCAATGATATTGTCCATGTTTTATTAAATTCTCTGTTTCATTCTCTGGACTACGCCGAGAAAGTCAGGGTGAAAAGTGCAGGAAGGCCACTTCCAAAAATCGCCATCAAAAAACCAAACGGTAAGGTGTCTGCCGTCAATGCCACATGGTATAACGGTACAAATGGCTTACTGCTAGCAGTACAACCAACCGGCTATATTGCTGGCCTTGCCTGCTAATGGGCAAATCCCAAACGTGGTCTGTTGAGGGTGTAGTATCTATTTCAAGGTAATTTACATACACCTCCAGGGTGGGGGAGAACAGCTCTGAAAGGGGACGTAGATCTGGAAACATGGGAAAGCTAAAAAGACATGACGGCCACCTGCTGGCCAAAAGACTAAAAAACATAGAACAGAGGGGCCCGCCACCATTAATTTAGGGCCCCTCCCAATTAAGAAATGGCTGCGGGTAAGCGTCATGCCAGTCTTAAAAATGGCTGACCTAAAACGTCACTGACGGCCATGTTGGTGGGTAGGGCCGCCACCATTAATCACGAATCTAGATTGAAAGGACAAAAAAGAAAATGGGCCCTGATTGGCCAGCTCCCGTGTGCCCCTCCCGAGGGGAAAGAGGGGTGGCATCTGGAAGGGAGGAGCGCCACCATTAATCTGGGAAGCCGGGAGGTGTGATAGGGGAACTGGATGATTCTGATTGGCTGAGGGAAAGGGGGATGGCGTCTGTGAGGGAGGAAAGACGTCATCCGGTGCATTTCCTATAAAAGAGGATGCACAAGAGCCCCGGGTTCAGAGCTGCTCTCGGACCTACTTCACTGCGCAGTGGAAGGACACAATAAATCTACAGAACTTGATTCCTGCCTCTTCGAGTCGTGTTTTCTACCTGGGTGATTTGGACTTTGTCTTTGCTGAACAAAAAGGGGACTTAGAATTTCCACGACAAGGGATTTGCAGATATAAAAAATCTCGACAGGGCAACAAAACGGCACGACCAATGTAAAGATCATGTCGGCGCCGCAATTCGGTTGGGATTGCTGGGTAGGATGCCAATAGATCAGGTTGTGGATGAGGGCGTACGATTGCGAAATACACAGCATAATGCAAAAGTACGCTGAAACAGAGACACTTTGAAGCGTCTGATCGATGTCACTGCTCTCCTGGGAATGCAAGAATTGTCTTTCAGGGGGCATGTAGAGGGGAGCAATTCCGACAACAAGGGCAACTATAGAGAAGTAGCGGAGTTGGTAGCACGATACGACCACGTTCTTGCAGAACAAATGTCTTCGTCTTTGTTTACCGGCATGTCCAAAACCATCCAAAACTACCTGATTTCTGCAGTAGCCAAATCAGTTAAAAACAAAGTACAAAACGATTTGCACCAGGCCCCCTTCTTCTCTTGGCAGCTTGATGAAACAACTGACATAAGTTGTCATTCGCAGCTCTCTGTCATCGTCCGATATGTTGACCATCAGGGTGGTATTCAGGAACGTTTTCTGGGCTTTTTTAACATATCGAGCGGGCGAGATGCGCAGTCGTTGTTCGACTTTGTGAAGGGCGAGATGTCAGGGTTCAATTTAAGGGAGAAACTCGTCGCACAGACTTACGATGGTGCTGCAGTCATGGCCTCGGATCTTAATGGTTTGCAGGCTAAAGTAAGAGAAGTGGCCCCTAGTGCAACATTTGTCCACTGTTATGCCCATCGCTTAAATCTGGTTTTAAGTCAGGGCGTCAAGTTTATCCCCAAGGCCAAAGTGTTTTTTGCACACCTGTCTGCCTTCACGTCTTTTTTCTCTAAATCCAGCAAGAGAGTCGCAATGCTCAAGGAAATTGGTTGTGCCAGAATGCCTAGAAATGCCCCAACACGTTGGAATTTCATCTCCAGGGTCGTGAACACAGTTGCCTCGAAATATGACAGATTGATTGAGACGTTCCATCGCATCGTCGATCATCCATCTATGGATGATGAAACAACATGTTTGGCTGATGGATTGAGAGCTAAATTGGAGGACTTTTCATGTTTTTGCTTTATACGTTCGAGGAATGGTTTTCACACACTGACGTTCTATTCGACATCTTGCAACAGAAATCCATGGATGTTTCTTTTTGCATGAGGCGCATAGAACATCTAATGCAAGTCCTGGATGAGTTCAAATTAGACAGGGCATTCAACAAAATATACAGTCGAGCTGCGATGTTGACCCAGGACCCAGAGCTAGCACACCGGAGAAAAAGGAGGCAGGGTCAACATGAAGTGTACAAACCACTCTATGATTCGATTCACGACAGTATCAGGACGCAAATCACTCAGCGCTTTCAACATCTTCGCCGCCTGCAATTCATGGAGCTTTTAAATGAGGAAAAATTCCCAATGCATGCGCTGGCAGACCTATCTGAGACGTATGGTCACCTCGTTGACGAGGTTAAACTAAAAACAGAGCTGCAGCATTTTTACACTGATCCAGAGCTGCATTCCACCATAAAGCTATGTGATGCCATTCAGTTCATGAAATCCAGTGGCCTCTGAAGCAATGCCTCAGCTCTACAGACTTAAGTGTCTGATTGCCACGATCGGTGTCACTTCAGCAGGGGTTGAGCGTAGTTTTTCATGCCTGAAACGAATAAAGTCATACACAAGAAACACAATTGGACAGGGCAGACTGGCAAATTTAGCCATCATGTCAATCGGAAAAAAAAAACTAAAGTCCCTTCAAAAAAAACCTCAATGGTATGATCAGGTCATCGACAACTGCAACGCAGACAACCAGGAGAGTCGATTTCTTTTACAAGTAGCCTAATTCTGATCTGACAGACTACATCTGGCCAACGACCACCTAAACAGCGATTTACGCACCTAGACTAGTGTTTGTTTGAAAACTACAAACGAACTATAAACTATATATAAATTCTACCAATTTGGCTTGTGCTCACCTTTGATCAAGGGCGTAGAATGGACGGAGGTGTCGCGTCCCCACCCGCGTCCCCAATATCCAGCAATCATTGATTCGTCCCCACCAATAATTTCAGCCCCTCAAAAATAAAACGGCCCGTCAACGTCTCATCGTCTCAAAAACGGTTAAATTCTCCACTGAAGTTCCAACAGGTCAAGGCGCGTGAGTTCGCGTGAAACTTGATTTAGTGTTATATCCTAATTTGTTTAGCATTAGACAGGCACAGGCTTTTTTGCACAGGCGCATATGAATTGTTACAGGTGATATCGTGGATAATTTCGTTTATTTCGTTCATTTAAAAACTGAAACTCGTATGGATTCATTGCACACAATATGAATTATTGCAAGCCTAATACAGAAAATTACAATATTACTTCAGACAAAATAAAAAAGGATTTCTAATTCAGAAATGTCAATCTTCTGAAAAGTATGTATAGCCTATCACTGTTGCTTTACATTATACATGCTCACGTCACTTCTGCCGCCGCCGCCATTACTGCCTAACATTGTTGTACCTTCCGTCCTCCCCTACTTTTTCAACCACCAGCCGCCACTGGTATAAATCAGTGCATAAACAGTTTGTGGACATGACTTCACTGATGATCTGACGATTTTTAACTGGTCCATGCCAACATTCTTGTAAGACTGCTTGTTTTTTTTTACTCACTAGACAGATGGTTTCTCTCTGGTCAATTTCAGGGCAGTCTTCAAAGCAAAGTTTAGATGTTGCCTTTTCCTTTTCCCCACATGTTAGGGCTTCTATTACAGCTAGACTTAGCCCTGGCAGAGGTGGACCACCATGAATAGCAGAATGGCCAACCATCCTTCCAGCCATCGCAAACAGGTCGCACTCCAGTAGTGCTGCAGACAAACTGGGCACAAGATGGTCTGCCTGCCCCTCAAAAAGTGTTGTTACAGCTGTATTTCCTGGACAATGAGAAGAAATACACAAAACAGGAGAATTAAATTAGAATGTACAGTATGTCTCATGCATCCCCTACAATAAAAATGATCATGTTAACAATATGTCAAATTTAAAATTCCACATGAATGTTTTTGTGTGCGGTCCAATACCTAAAATGCGGCAATTGAATGGTGCAGCCCACAGATTTTTATCCCTTTTGTCTTTATAAAATGAAATCAAAGCACTGTCCCGCTCCTCATCATTATCTCCCGAGTCTAAAGACAGCTGCAGTGGTGGCAAATTTTTCGCTCCCTCTTGCAGTCCCTCGAAGAAATTTGTCATTGCTGCATTAGGGGTTTCTGCAGTTTTCCAATCTATAATGTACAAGTACATGTGAAATAATAACACTTCTACTAAAGGTAAATGTACAAGTATATGTGAAATAATAACACTTCTACTAAAGGTAAATGTACAAGTATATGTGAAATAATAACACTTCTACTAAAGGTAAATGTACAAGTATATGTGAAATAATAACACTTCTACTAAAGGTAAATGTACAAGTATATGTGAAATAATAACACTTCTACTAAAGGTAAATGTACAAGTATATCTGAAATAATAACACTTCTACTAAAGGTAAATGTTATCCCAATTCACAAGTTCTATGTACCAATTTTACAGTATGCTACGTGTTACTTTGTTACCTGATGACCGAGCCATGAGCTGAGCTGATGATCCTGGGACATCAAAGTCCGGCTCCATGTTACTGCTGAAGGAGGTTACAATAGACATAGAAAAAAAAAAGCATACCACATTCTGGAAGTGTCACAAACGTGGTCAGATTCTTTGACTTTAACACTATGCCTGGCAGCTATTACATTACATACATACATGTCCAGCCATAACTTTTGACAACCACTAGGCTTATGGCTTAGCTACCATACTGTTGTGAATTGAACTGAATTACTTAACTTACCTTTCTGCACACAAACTACCATGATATGGCAGCTCTGAAATGGGGAATTCGTGCTCACATATAGGACACACCTGTTCATAAGAGAATTTTGATAAAATCACATTATTATTTAAACATAATATAAAATAGAAGCCTAACAGTGATGCAACTCACAGAAAATGTGAAAACAAATAAAACTAGATGTACCGCATAGCGGTACATGGTATGACCGCCGCAGTGTATTGAAATGTGGGAACTGTTGGTATGATGAGTGTGTGGAAGAGCAGTGTTGGGAGGTGAGAATTTATGTGGAAATGATTTCTTGGAAGTGGGCATGAATGTGGGTTTTGAATGAATGACATTGTGTGTGTTTGTATAGTGTGTAGGAGTGATTTCTGAAAGGAATAGGCAAAATGAGATTTTTTACAATTACAGCGGCTGCTATAGGCCCAATTTTATGGCATGTGCTGTGCTTTTAGAGGTCTTTGTGTTGATCGTGCATGAGATATTTTATGCAGTTCCTACCTTCTTAGTCCAAAATATTGGCAATTCAAAATCCCAATTTTTGCATTTACCCATATCACTAGGTGGCGCTATGCTTCAAGTGAGTGTTTATGGGCTGGGTCGATATGTCTCTGTAACACCGACATGTTAACACGAAATCGTTGTCTTGGGCAAAATTGTTGACGAATTATTTAACAAAAACTGATTTTTGACACCTAGCTTCGCCAATAAACATCGCCCCCTATGACGAAATGTCACAAAATTTAGTACACATGAAAAGAAAGCTGTTTAGAGATGGCAGGTCAACGTTGACCAAATTTGAGCAATTAAAAGCCAAGATATGGACTTTTGAAAAATTTTAAGCTACGTGTTAAATGTTCATTGACGTGTAACTTCGAAACGGTTTATCTCAAGATAAATCCTTTGATAACTTTTTGTCAGCATTGTCTGTAGATGACATATACCAAATTTGGTGAGATTCACATGAACGGCCTATGACGAGTTTGTTCAAATTCGTTTTTGCAATGTTAAAATTTCATGGAAATTGTTTTCATTGGAAGTGGGCGTCGACCAATGCTTTCAATGCGTGAGGGTCAATAGATTTCACGATAAAAAAAAAGTTGTTGTAAACATTAGCATTCTCTAGATAATAGGCAAAATGACATTTTCTACAATTACAGCGCCCCCTATGGACCAAATTGTATGGCATGTGCTGTGATGTTAGAGGTCTTTGTGGTGATCATGCATGACGTATTTTGCGCAAAATTCCACCTTCTCAGTCCAAGATATTGGCAACTCAAAATAGCAATTTTTGCGTGTTTATGGGCTGAGTCGATACGTCTCTGTAACACCGACATATCACAAAGATTTCATATCATTGGGTGAAACGTTCATTGAGTTATTCAGCAAAAACTTTTGCCGGTCTCCCCCTCTTTGACGGACCCTGGCAAAGCGGGGGGGTGGCCCTTGGGGACCAAAAGCTTCTAGTCGCTCAAAAAGTTCTAGGGCTACATGCCTACAAAGATTCATGTCCCCCGTACTTCCAGTGTCCCGGAAATTGTTGACGGAAAATCGGTGAAAAAAAAGAAAAAAAGGGAAAATATATAATGTCATAACTAGAAACAAACGATGGCAAAAACATAACCTTCTTGGCAGAGATAATCAATAGTTAGCTGGCAGATAAAGAAGATCCATCTCTATGAATTTATATACTACCCCCAGCATCCTCAGCGTCCTCTATAGTCACCACATCCTCATCCTCCTGTAATACATATTGTCAGATAATATCATGCCAAAGTTAGTTGGAATGTATGCCAGACTTTCATGGCCAGGCTAGCACCGTCATAGTGCCTCCACACAATATTGTATTTTTGCTACAATTACAGTACTGCGTCATCTGGACATCTCGTCAACTATAAATTCTAGCAACCAATTATTGACATTTCAGAACTAATAGTAAACCAACAATTTTTGACTATAATGGCAATTTAGAATGTTGTGGAGTAAAGATAGCCAATGCAATCAACTCAGGAAAAGCTTAATACTTCATTACTCTATACACCTCCACTATCAAGAGAGTTTTAAGATAAAATACTTTAGTCGTAGATAACTCTGACTAGTTTTGACTCTTCATACTTTGAAGCCAAGTATCAGAGTATAACACTTACGACTTCTGGTTTGCAGACCTCTGCATGTAATGTTAACATCTGCAAGGGAATGCTAGCATTGCAGGTATGGCAGGCCACCTGCGGCATCCGTGCAAATGCAACAGAATCAAAAGTCAGTGGTGTAGTGTCAAGTTCCTCTTGTAGAGGCGCCAAATACACAGTGTTTTTGCCATTGTTGGATGCAGCTCTCAGCTGCAGGCCAGAATAACCATCAGCATCCAATGGGACAGCCATCAGTTTCCTTTGGCCGCTGCCGCCTGAATCAAAAACAGATATCAATACAATACACTAGAGAAACTATGGCCCAGGGGCCAATTGCGACCTGTTGCTTTCCATTTAGTCTTACAAAAATTTCAGTGATTTTAAACAACATTGGGCAGCCGCTGACATTGCTGTCTGAATGAGTGAATGTATATTGCAATCACAAAAGTTTGGGCACCCCTCCAACAGATTATGTGATCATTACCTGATGCCTTATAAAACATCCAGCGACCCTGCAAAGGCTGTAGTAGCACTGAGTAGCACTATCAGCAATGGATAAGATAAAATGTTATTGTAAGTTGTGATCAGTAATTAAAAATAAACACCTCAGAATGGTTGTTGTCCTCTGAGACAGTTATCGACTTTTTCCCTAGTCCCGTACGGGACAATTCCAATTCTTTGGAGCCCTTTGGAGTGACATTAGCGGGCCCACCTAATGCATAAACAGTGATGTTGAATTTTTTAACAGGACCAGGGCTCCTTGCAGGGGTACAAAACCTGCCCTTTCCCCGTTTCACCTCCCGTGGCTGGAACTGCCTATAGGCGTGAAACACAAAACATACATAACACAAGGGAACTGTCAGTCAACCGTCATAAATAATGTAATTAATTGAAACATTATTGTACAGATGTTATTAATTTTTAAAGGTTGCTATAAAAGACTTTCAAATGTGACCTACCTCTTTACAGATTGATTTACCAGAGTAGCCAAGGCAGGCGTAGGGGTGTGAGAGGGCGTAGGGGCTATGTGGGTAGTATAGCTGTGACTGGGGATGGGTTGGATAGTGGTGATGGGGGTAGGAGGGGTTACAGTTGGGTTGCGGGGGACCTGAGTGGACCTGAATGTTCACTAGTTTAGCCCGACATCCTGTAGTTAGCGTAGTTCTGTACAAAAATTACTTTCCCCACAAAGAATACACTGATCCAAAGTATCCAGCAATAACGAACATGGACATGCAAAGACTTCATGCCATAGAAGTGCCGACCTATCATAGTATGCTAGCTATTGGTATCAACTCATAGTCTAAAACCTTTTAGTCAAAATTAAAAAAAAAAACTTTATTCGTGATTCACATATTAATCAAAAAGGTCTAGACCTATCTTAGTTCAGAACAAGACCAATTGTTTGTACTTACAGTAGGGTATGGTGACTGCTGCCCTTGCTGTCCGTCCATGATTCCTCATCTCATTAAGGTTTTTTGCGCGAATGCTCTTGTTGCCTCCTGCGATAATTCCTATAACACTGCCATCTAGTGGACGTGAATGTGTATGTGAGGCTATTTGTGGATCTTGTCTGCATTTGTGGATCTTGTCTGCATTTGTGGATTTTGCAGAGTGTCTCAAAAATACGTCACAGAGGTGAATGCGTGTAATTGCTGATCCACAAATGCGACTCACATTTCACAAACATAATTGTCAGTTTTACAAATGTATTTTTGATTTGCAAATGAAAAACAGTATATTTACAAGTACACATTTATTTGCAAAGAGCAAAATACAAGTTACAAATATTAAATTTACATTTGTGTATATCAAAACACATGTACAAACCACTGACTATTTGTAGACCACTTTCTGTGCATTTACAAATATTAATGAGACAAAAATATCTCCATACGAGGCTATCTATCTACCTGTATCTATCCATATAGCAAGCTAGAAAACCATAATAACTGCCGACTGTGCCCTTACCAAACTTTGCACATGTGTTTTGTTACATGCACACACACATGAAACCCACCAGACAATAACTGTAACGAGATAAATACACCTTCACGAGAACCGCGGGTGTCATGGGATATCCCCTTGTGCTCTACTTTTATGGATAATGCAGACGCGTTCAATGTATAAATTTGCATAATTTGCATTAGCAGAGCCCAACTTCTTGACGTGCCGAAGCTATCCAAACGGCCGTGTCGCATTCCCGACAAGCTTTGCAGGAGCAGCCGTGAGGACGTCCCGGATTCAATTGAAAATGAATTGAATGCGTGCAGCATGGTGAACGTGACGGAGAAAGTGGATCACCGCTGTAAAGGCCTGGATATACTCGCCGCGTGCAGTGGTGCGCACGCAAAAGTGACGTAAAAATGACGTCAGTGCACATCTGGCGCGGCGTTCTCAAGCGCATATTTGCCATGTCTGCACCTCCGATTTTTTGTAACTTGTGCGTGGTAGCCCCATTGGCAATGGCTAGTCTGGTTTCAGCTAACTTTAGCCTAGTAACTACCAGCCTAAACATGTATTTTCCATCGCTACAAATCAGCTAATATTACTGGAAACTCACCAGAAATACAAACACTGACTAAAAACTTTTAGGATTTTGTTCAGTTTTATCCACAAACCAACTTAGGTGCAAACCTGCAGTTCGTTTATTAAGCTAACTTTTTGCCTTATCCTATCATCACTCATAAGGTCTTATAAAGCTGAAAACACTGTAAATGTACACACTGACTCAAACCTTTTTGGATTTATCCAGTTTAATTCCCAAATCATGATGCAAACCTGCAATTCAGTCATGTTTCACTCCTCTGACACGCAAGGTTCCTGAACTACTGTGGCATTTAACACCTCTACGAGGAGAGGATTGCCGTGTGTGTCGAATGAAGTATATATGGGCGCGCGGCGCTGTGACGTCACTTTTGTGCGTGCACTTTTGCACGCGGCGAGTATATCCCTAGCTTAAGACTACCATTCAGCGTGCACTCCAGCTGCAGCTGACGCAAAAGCTCCAACGTGCGGGGGGGCTCCACTTGTCGGAGCGGGCATGGCGCAGGGGAGATCTTACTTTTCACCTCCTACACGAGGTGCTGGAGATGGCGCGAGCTGAGCACATCGCACAGCAGGCTGACAACAACCTGAAGATGATGGACATTTATGGAAAATAAATAGCACACACACGCACATGTAAAACTCCCTGTAAATATATCTTAATAAATAGCCTAACTGGTGATTAAACAAGGCACCTGTCTTTGTAATTCACCTCACACATGCACATACACACCCACACTCATGTAAACTGCGATGAACTTTCGCACAGTGAGTTTGCAGATGCAGAAGAAGTGTTTATTTATGATATTTGTAATAAAAGTTTCAAAATATTTTCAAAAGCTTGAATATCACTGCTGCATTATGGCTTTGAGAGCATTTAAGAGCTAACTTCCTTCATGATACCCACAGGATGCTGCAGCTCCATCATCTGTACAACTGCTGAGCAATGTGTGTGTGTGTGTGTGTCTGTTGTTTTAATTTCTTCCTGGGGATGTACTATTAAACAGAAAAAAACATTTTGTAGAATGCACAAGAGAATGACATATTGCACAAATGAGAGTTCATAAGAGAATGACATATTGCACAAATGAGAGTTCATAAAGACATACAGATCTACAAAGCTTAAGCCCCCTAAAAATACCATCTCTCAGCTTCATACATCTCTTTCTCTCAGCTTCATACATCTCTTTCTCTGAGTTTCATACATCTTTGAAAAAAACATTTCAATACATGATTTTAATACATAGAGGAGAATCACTAAAACACTTGTTTATATATTGTGTGTGTGTGTGTGTGTGTGTGTGTGTGTGTGTGCATAATATGTGTCTGCAGCACACTGGCATTTATGTTACGTAATACTGGCTAGTTTAGCAGTAGCTGGGCTTTTCTTGGTACAACATAGGACCAGAGCAAGTTATGACTGAGGATTTGGAGTGTATGTGTGTGTCTGTGTGGGTCACTTCTGGGAGTTGAGCCAAGAGAATGAGAACACGTGACGAGGGTTTTCTTCATCATCTGTGGGAACACCAGAACTCGCAGAACCTGGAGCAGATAGCTAAAGCACACACACGCACACACAAACACACAGGTGTCACCGCTAGGCCACCACTGCCCCAGTAATACTACTGCTACTTCTATTACTACTACTATCACTAATAACAATAATAACAATTGTAATAACAACAATAATAATAATAATAATAAATGTATTAGTAATACTCATAGTCATATATTCACTACAGCCTGGCATCGTGCACATAATCTAACACATCTGATAGATGCACAGTGAATGCAGAGGCATTTGAAAGGTAGAGTATGTTGCAGGCTTTTACGAACTATCAGGTACTGCAGCATATGCTGTCAGACAAGTATTGTTCGTATTGTTTGGTTTCACATGGGAACTACAAGTTTCCCATCCAAATCCGCAAACTTACTGTACATAGTGCTGTTCTAGCTGGCAGACTTAAAAAGCTTATACAGTGGTCCCTCGCTATATCTCGGTTTACCTTTCGCGGCCTCGCTGTTTCGCGGGTTTTTTTAGTGCATGCAATCTCCTGTACAGTACAGAATGCGCTCAGCTTGTAAAATTTACATAAATCTTTCACCACTAGCTGTGTGACTCTAAAGTGCTGTATGTTTGCAGGTGTGAACTTTGCCTATCTGAGAAAAGTGTATAAGTGTAGTGAGGGGTTTTACAGCCTTAAAACATCTATAATAATTGTAAAAAGCTGACTACTTCGCGGATTTTGCCTATCGCGGGTTATTTTTAGAACGTAACTCCCGCGAATAACGAGGGACCACTGTATATTAAACTGATACAGTGATGTTCTAGCTGGCAGACTTAAAAAGGGTGTATATTAAACTTATATAGTGATGTTCTATCTGGGAAACTTAAAACTTGTATATATTAAACTTATATAGCTTATATATTAAACCTATATAGCGATATTCTAGCTGGCAGAAGTGGCTGTTCAAGCTGTTAGTTGATGGGGCATTGAAACGATTCTGGAAACATAATTTTAAGGTGAAAAACTCCTTAGTGTCACTTTAAACTCCGGGAAAAATACAAATTTTAGATCTGGATTTTTCTTGGAGTAAGAACAGCTTGGACCACAAACAGCTTTACTGAGGTCTGTGTGTGTGTGTGTGTGTGTGTGTGTGTGTTACCTGTGCAGGTGTGTCTGTGGCCACAGGGGGAATGGGGAGGGGCTTGGGGGAACGCTGGTTCAGATTCTGCAGGATCTGGCTCTGCTGGGCGGTGGGGGTGGAGTCGGACACACGATGGGTGGGGTCCGACACACTGTGGGCGGAGTCAGATATACGCTGGGCGGGCTCTATTGAGAGGTGGGTGGGGTTTGATGAAGGGTGGGTGGGCGTTTCTTCACCTCCCCCCTCTAGTCCTGCTCCCTCCTCCGTTCCACCATCCTCATCCTCATCTTCATCATCATCTGTTCATCATCAAGGCACACACACAGAAACATATAAACACAAACACAAACATAGACTCACACACTCACACACACAGAACTACCATCATTGTAACAATAATCATCTGCATGTTTAAATGTGCTTACACACACACACACATACACACACACACACACACACACACTACTACCATTCTTATAACAATAATAATTGGATATCTATGCCTAAATGTTTGTGTATGTGGGTGTGTGTACGTGTGTCTGGGTGTGTGTGTGTGTGTTTGGATGTGTGTGTGTGTGGGTACCTCTGATGAAGTCAACATTGTGTAGGGCTTGTCTGACCCTGCTGAAGTTGGTTGTAAAATGGTCCATATTTTCGTATCCCCTCTCTAGTTTCTCCAAATGACTAATGTTCGTACCCTCCGTGATTCTGTTCACACACACACATATTAGAGAATGTAAATAGGCAGAGTCATGAGCACAAGCACACACACACACATACAGACAGACACACAGGAGAACCTAAATATGAAACACAGACAGGAGAATCTAAATATGCATAGAATCAACATGCACACGCACGCGAACACACACATCAGAATACACATCTGCGCACATCACCAACACAACCAGAAGAACATATACATCTAGTGTTTGTTTAGAGACTTACTGGTTTAGCAGGGGCTTTGCATTCTGTGGAAACAAACACAAACAGTTACAACTATCAACACACACACACTCCATCATTTCATTATTGTAATTTTAAGAAATTAATTATTTATTGTAATTAATGTACTTATTATTAGAATTTTTTGTACTACTACTACGACTACAGGGCCGGCATTGTCATGGCTGCCCCCTGTTCACGTGTGTTTCATGGGTTAAATGCAGAGGTGCATTTCTTTATGTGTGCTGTGTTATCACACTGACAAAAATGGGACTTTCCGTTCCAACTGTGAAACATCCATCATGAACTGAGTTGTGTCGTTGTGACATTGCATTATTACGCCACACAAGTGCCCGCAGAAACGGCAAACTACAAGAAACTCTAAAGCACTTTGAACTGAATCCTGCATCTTGTATGTATGAATTGTACTATACAAGTAAAGATTATTATTATTATTAAGAAACACACACACACACACCTGCAGGAAGACAGCCATCTCGGGCTCCTCCATGGTCCTAATGCCCTCCTCCACAACCTTGGCCATAGCCTCTAGGTGATCACTATAGCAACGGCGAAGGCGGTTGATGTATGTGAGTTTCTCGTCCTGCTCGGCGGAGATCTGGAGTGTCAGGTCACTCTTTCGTTCCTCCAGTAGTGCGTACAAGTGGTCGAAGGACTCACACACACGCGACTTTTGCCGCCTCCCATTTTCCTACACACACACACACACCCACACCTGTCAATACCTGTAGCCTCCCATATGAAAAACACATACATTTTTTTTATAAAAGTAGGGAACACAAACACTCTTTTATGTACAGACCAGCACACACACACAGACACATCCACACACACGGACGCATCAAGACACACACACACACATACACACATGTTTATGTGCTCACACGCATCAACACACATGTGTACAGATGTATAAAGGCATCACACAAACATTTCCTCTGAAGCCGCCAATTCTCTTACACACACACACACACACACACACACACACACACACACACACGAGTACAGATAGCCAAAGGCAAGGCAGTATTTCACGCACAGAAAGAGTTTAATATGTGCTACCAAAATAAAATCAAAGACCAGTACATGATAGAAACCAAAAAATACAAACAAAAAAAAAACCTATAAATAGCAGAAAGCAAAAAACATCAATAAATAAGTTACATAATCTGGATGTTGGTTTCAAAGCTGAACTGCATTGTAGCTAAAAAGCTGCTTTATCATATTTTGTTCTTATAACACACGCACACACACTGTCCTTACCTCAACTGCTCGACAGCTCTCCTCCAGTTGACCTATGATGCCTTGAATCCGGTCATTATTCCCAACCAGCATAGATATGCAATCAGTCAGCTCTGTCTGTGAAGACACACACACACACACACACACATATATATATACACACAACCAGCATAGATATGCAGTCAGTCAGCTGTGTTGGTGAAGACACACACACACACACAGACACACACACACACACACATACATACACAAACACACACACACACACACAAAGAGACTTGCTTTCTGTGAGTCGTAGATGTTAAGGGGCGCAACACACACATGCACAAACACAAATACACACACACACAAGCACACACACACACAAGCAGACACAAGCACACACAAGGAGATTTGCCTTCTGTGAGTCGTAGATGTTGTTAAGGGGCGCACACACACACACAGACAAAGAGACTTGCCTTCTGTCAGTCGTACATGTTGTTGAGGGGAGCGACACTCACACACACACACACACACACACACACACACACACACACACACACACACACACACTTGCCTTCTGTGAGTCGTAGATGTTGTTGAGGGGTGCGACCTGGCATTCTTTATGGGCCCCAAAGACCTTGCAGAGTGAGCAGGTGGGCGTGGCACAGGTCACGCAGTAGATGTTGATTCGCTCCTCCTCATGTACGTCACACATAGGCCCCTCCTTCTGCACCTCTGGCTCTGGCTTGGTGCTGTTGATGCAGCACCCACACACACACACACACACACACACACACTGATGTGTTTACTTTACATTACATTTAGCAGACATTTTCTGAAAAAATAGGTCCAAAGGATAATGTGTTTAAGTAAAAACAACATGCTCCTCTGTGTTGGGACATACAGAAAGACATAAAACAGACAAACTTCAACACAACACCGTCACACACCTCAACACGCACCACCCCCGTGTTACCCTAAATCCTGGTATATAGTCGTCATTCCAGTAATATTAGCTGATTTGTAGCAATGGAAAAGACATAGGCTGGTAGTTGCTAGGCTAACGTTAGCTGAAACCAGACTAGCCATTGCCTATTGTTTTCAATGGGCTGCCGCACGCAAGTCACAAAAAAAAATGAGCTGCATGGCAAAAGCGCAGTCGAAAACGCCACGCCAGATGTACACTGACATCATTTTGACGTCACTCGTGCGCGCACACGACTTCACACGGCGAGTATATCCCAGGCTTAAGATGGCCCACAAGTTGGCAACCCTGTTATGTCACCCACACACACTCACACAGACACACACACACATGCACAAACACACACAGACACACACACACACACACATTCTCATTCAGAATCATTGTATGGGTATGGAATTTCTTGTTGACACCTACCAATTTGTCTGAAAGCTGGCTGCTGGGTTTTCTCTCTCTCTCTCATACACACACACACACACACACACACACACACACACTCACACCAGTGATTAGGAGTTCATTTGGGAAAGGGTCTCGGCTCATAATGAACTATAGGCGCACAAACACATAGACTACACTGCTATGTTTGGGTGCATGTGTGTCTAGGCCACGCTAAATACACGAAATAACTGCAATAGCCAGATCTCTCTCTCTCTCTCTCTCTCACACACACACACACACTCACCCAGTGCCCTATATCCAAAAATAGACCTGCTAACAGTTAGCTTCATTAGAGGCCAAGTTTCGCTCAATATAACTCAACTGTTTTTACACTCAGTCTTTGTTTCTCTCTCAAAAACACTCTCTCTCTTATACACTCTCTCACACACACACACACATTCTCTCTCTCTCTCTCTCTCTCTCTCTATAGGCCTGACTCCCTCTCTGTCTCTGTCTCTCTCTCTCTCGTACATACACACACACCCTTTAAAAATATCCTAGACACACAGCACAATCACTCAATCATTTGTTCACGGCGAGTTCACAGAAACATAACCATATAAACACGTTAAACAAGACAACAATTGACAGTACTAGAGAAACCCACACCAAAAGTGCATTCAGATTGCAAAGCATTGCAATTTACTCTTTGTCACACACACACACTTCTCCTCTCTCTTCCTCACACACACACACGCACACACAAGGAGACTTGCCGTCTGTGAGTCGTAGATGTTGTTGAGGGATGCACACGCACACACACACACACATACACACACACACACACACACACACAAAAATACACACACACACACACACACACAAGGAGACTTGCCTTCTGTGAGTCATAGATGTTTTTGTGGGGAGCACACACACACACACACACACAGACACACTTGCCTTCTGTGAGTTCTAGATGTTAAGGGGTGCGACACACACACACTCCTCCTTTCTTTTCCTCACACACACAGACACACACACACTCCTCCTCTCTCTTCCTCACACACACACACACACACTGACCTGTTGTTCTCCTGCTTGAACATGTCGATGATGTTCTCCACCAGCAGGTTGCGCTGCAGGCCGTAGACCCCGTGCCGATCCAGCACCACCTCATGCCGACACGACGGGCACCGGAACCGCCCCCCCGAGCCCACCGCTGAACTACGGGACGCCAGGTAAGGGTTCGAGGCCTGCGGCCAATCACAGAATGCCGTCAGACATCTGTAGCCAATAAGATGACAGTAGCACACAGCTGTATCCAATCACAGCAAAGCAGCACATCCAATTAGATTACTATCTGTGGTACAAGACAGCAACATATATCCAATCACAACAGCACAACTCATAGCTGTATTAAATTACAACAGAGCAACACAGAGCTGTATTAAATTACAACAAAGCAACACACAGCTGTATATCATATAACAGCAGCACACAGAAGTACCCTATCCAATCACATGACAGCAGCACACAACTGTATCCAGTGAGATAACAGCAGTAAACAGCTGTATCCAGTCACAAGAGAGAAGCACACATCTGTATCCAATCACAAGAGATAACCACACAGCTGTATCCAATATAATGATAGCAATAAAAAGCTGTACCCAATCACATGGCAGAATCTAACTAGGCCTATAGCCATAAATACACGTGTGTGTGTGTGTGTGTGTGTGTGTCTGTCTGTCTATCTATCTATCTGTCTGTGTCTGTGTGAAATGGCCTTCAAGACTTGTACCAGTGGAGATGTATCATGAGGTGTGTTTAGTTATAAAACCATGGCAGCCTCAAAGGGCGTAGGCTTATAGACAAATGTACCCGCACACACACACACACACACACACACACACACTTGTGGTGCCACGCTCAGAGTCCAAAGTCAACTTAGTTTCATTTAATTGTGCTGTCACACATGTAAGTTTAGTTTAGGCAACTGATTGTATTGCTTCATACCAGTAAAGCACCTTTGTCACAACTGTCCTCGGGTTAAAAGATGACACTAGTTTGTCAATGGTGTGTGTGTGTGTGTGTGAGAGAGAGAGAGAGAGACACACACACGCACACAGAAAAAGAGGGAGTGTGTGTGTGTGCATGTGAGAGAGACAGCGAGAGAGAGAGAGAGAGAGAGAGAGAGAGAGAGAGAGAGAGAGAGAGAGCTATAACTGCCCACAATTTCATAGCGTTATGATTAGGCGTTTTGTATTCTAGCTCTGTATGTGCTTTGGCGAAACTGTTGATTAGTCGTGGCAGTAAAACTAATGGAAACGAATACAATTAAACATAATAAAATTAAGAGAGAGAATACAGATATTTGTTTCTCTTAACTTTACCTGAAAAATATCGTTGGCGCATTTCCTGCAAAGGTTGTGTTGGCACGGCAGGATGACAACGGGCTTGCTAAAGATCTCGAGACAGATCGGGCAGATCAGTTGCTTCTCGAGAGTCTCCATGGTGTCCATCGGTTTCCTCGAGGAGTTATACTGTACAGACACGCTCATCTCACGGACCAACTGAATCGATAACGAGTTTTCTCGTTTGAACGGTCAAAACGGCAACGAATCAAATTTTCGTTTAGGTGAACGACTCCCTTTCAAAACGTGTCTAATCGAGTTGCTAGGAATCTGAACTCACCCACTAAACGGTTATCTGTGGCTATTTCTGCCGAGTCACGGCCAGGCCTCTCTGGCTTTTGTTCTGTTGGTCACTCATCTGTCGCCCCGAAGGGTGATAGTGCCGTTTTTAGCCGTGCTCACGTCAGGCGTTGCCATGATAACGTGACCATATATGATAATGTAAAAATGGCAGGGGGACAGGGCCAGTCAGCTGGCCCTAATACCCCAAGAAAAAAAAACATTCGGCTATATTTCCTCTGGGATTAATGAAGTATCTATCTATCTATCTATCGATCTGTCTGTCTGTCTGTCTGTCTGTCTGTCTGTCTATCTATCTATCTATCTATCTATCTATCTATCTATCTATCTATCTATCTATCTATCTATCTATCTATCTATCTATCTATCGGTCTGTCTTTCTGTCTGTCTGTCTGGCTGACTGAGGTTCCACTTTTTAACAGTGCATCCAACAGCAGGTTAATGATTTCAGTCTCCTATTGAATATTAACTTGAAAGACCCTGATGAACTATGTGAAACAGTAGTAACAGCACATACACATATTTTTTCTTAACAGTTTTCATACTTGTCTCAGTGGCCTACTAATTCCACTAATTCCAATTTTTGTTGCTGCATTACAAATGGGTATAGGCTACACACCTGCACACCGATTACCTTTGGTGCAAAATGCATAGCCTTCAAAACAGCTACAAAATCAAAACCAAACCATTATACAGCAGTGATGCTGTGGAAAGTATGTGGAAAACAACATGAACCACTGCAAAATGCACACACACACACACACACACACACACGCACAGTGTGCGTGTGTGTGCTTGTGTGTTCATTTCAGAGGCGTAGCCAGAAATCATTATCATGGATGGGCCTACCCCACAAAAACACATAGCCTAGGTTACTAGTATTACTTAAACAGTCAGTCAAACAGAAAGAGCCTTCTGATTGGGTGGGCCTGATTGAAAAGTGGGGGGGCTACGCCTATGGTGCCTCTGTGTGTGTTGTCAGCGTGTGTAAGAGAGTAATTTGCTATGTGAACACCTGGGCTTAATTTTCTTTTTTACAAAATCTCATGCTATGGCTCCCCCCAGTGGTCATTTGCGGATTCAGGTACAATAGAGAAGGATCCATAGCAAGATGCTGGACAGAATGGGCTAACTGCAGTCTTTGATTTTACCGCAACAGATTCTCCAGAACAAATTTGACAATCGCATGCAGAATGGAAAACTTGTGCGTTGCTGTTGTAGAATATGCACTGACGGGCAAGGCAGTGCGTTGCTGTTGTAGAATATGCACTGACGGGCAAGGCAGTGCGTTGCTGTTGTAGAATATGCACTGACGGGCAAGGCAGTGCGTTGCTGTTGTAGAGTATGCACTGACGGGCAAGGCAGTGCGTTGCTGTTGTAGAGTATGCACTGACGGGCAAGGCAGTGCGTTGCTGTTGTAGAGTATGCACTGACGGGCAAGGCAGTGCGTTGCTGTTGTAGAGTATGCACTGACGGGCAAGGCAGTTTGACACAAACCATTCTGGCTGGGACTCTGTAGCTTACCTCAGTATGGATGGAATTGACATAAAAATAGTGTCATGCTTTTGGTTGGTAATGTCATGCTTTTGGTTGTTGAACCGCGATTACCCCACTGGTGATTTTTTATCACTTTACTGCTGGACTGGAGCACCCAAACTGTAGACTGGAGACACTGGAGTAAGTCTAACAGTGTGTGTCTGTGTGTGTTTTTTTTTTTAATTTCTCAAGTGAATTTTGTTTGTAATTTATTGTTATGATTATCACATGCCTTATTGTGAGTATGTGTGTATTAGGGATGTCCAGATCTAATCACGTGATCCGAAATTGGCCCGATCATGCGGTTTCAGACTCGATCGGAATCGGACGTTACCTTCAAATCAGGCCTCGAATATTAGACTTTTTTAATATTTACAGTTGCACTTAGGGCTGAACAATCTAAAGTTTTGGACCAAAAATCGCAATCTCAGACAACATGATTTTGGATCATCAAAGCCGCGGTTTTGCAGTGCCCCTGACTAACCCAGGTTTTGTGTTGTCAACTATTTTACACATGTATGACGAGTGGGCTATTAGCAAAGTCCTTCTGTTTAGAAAGCACACACACACACACACACACGCACAGTCCCTGCCTATACTCAGTAGTACTCTGCCCTCACTGTCCCATAAAGTCAGAAGTAGTTTGCGTCTTTACTTTGTTTTGTGAAACTGAAACACAGTTTAAAAAAAAGGAAGACAAATAAGTTAGCTGTCAAACCCACCAGACAATAACTGTAACGAGATAAATACACCTCCACGAGAACCGTGGGTGTCATGGGATATCCCCTTGTGCTCTACTTTTATTGGATAATGCAGACGCGTTCGCCGGATACATTTGCATAAAGTTGAGCAGAGCCCAACTTCTTGACGTGCCAGAGCTATCCAAACGGTCGTGCCGCATTCCCGACAAGCTTTGCGGGAGCAGCCGCGAGGACGTGCCGGACTCAATTGAAAATAAATTGAATGCGTGCAGCACGGTGAACGTGACGGAGCAAGTCGATCACCGCAGTAAGCCATCTCACGTCGGTGTGTAGCAAGAGGTCAGAATAGTTAGTAAGCGCCTCTTCCAACTGTGCACAGAACAGATGTCTTTGAAGAAACCTCGCTCGAATACAACAGGCTATTTTGGTTGCGACATCAACGATCTCCTTCATGCATTTTCTGCATAATGAAGTGACTGCTGCCCTGTTAACTGCATTTTTATTTCTGTTATATTTCTCAGTTCGCTTTTCAGGGGGAAGTCACTGTCATAGTTTTTATGAACAGTATGGGCTAGATACAAGTTAGCGAACTAGCTAGGACTCCTTCTTTGCTGCAGTTTTCCAGTAGCCGTTCTAGTTGTTATGGTAACCTAAAAAAAAGTTTCAGACAACCTGCGATCTACCAGCACTGCCTTCGCAATCGACTAGTAGATCGCAATCAACGTAGTGGGCACCCCTGGCTAATCTGTTAACATGCATTCTAAAAGACGGTCACTTGCTGTCTACGGGTTGTATATGGAGAGTGTTTGGTGGAAGTGAGCAACAGTAACCCGTGTGTGTGCCTACAGGCTGAGTGATTGTAACCTCACAGAGAGGAGCTGTGCAGCTTTATCTTCAGCTCTCAGGTCAAAGTCTTCCAGTCTGAGACAGCTGCACCTGAGTAACAATAATCTGGGAGATTCAGGAGTGGAGCTGCTTTCTGCTGGACTGGAGCATCCAAACTGTAGACTGGAGGCATTAAAGTAAGTCTAATAGTGTGATTAATCAATAATATTGACTGAGTGTGTGTGTGCGTACATGTGTATGTGTGTATCTGTCTGTAAATGTGTGTATATTTATCTGTAAATGTGTGTGTATTTGTGTGTGTGCATGTATGCGCAAGTGTAAATGTGTGTGTGTGTGTGTATTTCTGCATTTGTGTGTGTGTAGTTTCACTGTTCCACTGTTCTGGAGCAACCAAACTGTAGACTGGAGACACTGGAATAAGACTGTGTGTGTGGGCCCATATGGCAGTATGTGTTTGTGTGTGTGTGTGTGTTTGTGTGTGTGTGTGTGAGAGAGAGAGAGAGAGAGAGAGAGAGAGAGAGAGAGAGAGAGAGAGAGAGAGAGAGAGAGAGAGAGAGAAAGAGGCAAAGTGTGTGTACAGGAATTGTGGAATCTCACACAGAAGAGCGGTGCAGCTTTATCTTCAGCTCTCAGTCTGAGACAGCTGCACCTGAGTGGCAATAACGTATGTGTGTGTAACCAATATTTAAAGACAATATGAAGAAAATTATTTATAAAACTCTTTCTTCTGGGTAGTTCACTGCAACCACACAACACACCACAACTAGTATAAGTAAACCTGCAACTCTCAACTTTGACAACACCTCAACTTCGACAGAAAGAGTGGTGAAGGCACTGTGACCAGTGGCTATTCCCTGGCTGGGGCTGTGGCAGAGACGAATGTGCCCCTCTTCTGTCGAAGTTGAGGTGTTGTCAAAGTTGAGAGTTGCAGGTTTGCTTGTGTTTGTGTGTGAATGTCTCATATATATAGAGAGAGAATAGATACAGAGGGAGTACATCTATATGTGTGTATTCTCACATTTTATTTGTAGTGTGTGTGTGTGTGTGTGTGTGTGTGTAAGAGAGAGAGAGATAAAAGTGTGGTAAAACACACCCAGGAGCTGCATGAAGTGGAGAAATGTGTGTTTATTGGTGAAGTCCAGGGGAGCATGTCTACCCCTGCTACATGTATGTGGGTCTGTTGGGCTTTTGCGTTAAACATATTGCGTTACTCATGTGTGTGTCTTCCAGGCTGCTGGAATGCGACCTCACAGAGAGGAGCTGTTCATCTCTAGCTTCAGCTCTCAGATAAAACCAACAGAAAGGGGTGTGGCCTAATGTGTTTAATGTGATTCATCTCAGGGAATGTGTGGAAACAGGAAATGTGTTTCTATACCATTTTGTAGTTACTAGCCAAAATGGCATTTTTTGCAATTATAGTGCACCCTATGGTATAAAGTTAAAAAACATAATGTGCTTCAACACTTTTGAGTGATGATCCTACATGGTAGATCTGATGTGATTATGACTTTCTCCAACCAAGATACTGGCAATTCAAAACCTTAATTTTTATATGTACAATACTCCCTAGGTGGCACTACACAGCAAGGCGAGTTTTTTTTGTACAGCGCATTTCATACACAACACCAATTCAATGTGCAATATGTAAAAGCATGAAAGATTCTGACTTATCATTTGGCTTCTCATTCATCACCGGCGTCAACACCACCCATCTTCAGGACCTGCATTCCCATCACGTCTGCCATGACTCTCCGCTACCCTTCAACCGAACTTCACCAGCTGACCTCCAAACTCCCTCCATCCACCGAAATCATCCGAACACTTCGAGCTTCTGGTCTTCTATGCCGACCCCCGTACATTCACTGTGGATCCCGCCGCAAATTAATTTACATGTCAACATCTAACAGTACAAACTCCGTCCCAGCAATATGGTCTGACCGCAGCTTTCAAACTGGCTTCTCCACTTCCGCCTCACGTCATCACAACAACAGACATCATCAGAACTCTGTGAACCTTTTAAATCTACGGTCAATCCCTATCTCCCCCACAATTCCAAAACAAAAACAATTAAAATCGTCCCTCCTCAACACAAGATCCCTCAGCAATAAAAGTTTAATCTTAAACGAATTCATCACCGATAACCAACTAGACCTACTGTGCTTGAACGAAACATGGCAAAAACCCCAGGACTATTTTTCATTAAACCAGACCACACCCACAGGATACTCATATTTGGACAGCCCACGCACTGAAGGCAGAGGGGGTGGCATTGCTGCCATATTCAATCAAAATCTCCAACCCCGCGCATTATCCCTCCCCTCTGCCCCATCATTTGAACAGCTGGCTTTCAAACTTCCTTCATCACTGCCATTGTCTACCGCCCCCCCAAACCCAACCCATCTTTCCTGTCTGACCTCTCTGAATTTATCACCACTCTTTTCTCAATCTCTCCATCCCTCCTGCTCCTTGGCGATTTCAACCTTCACATCAACTCCCCAGACTGCAAAAGCGCTATGGACCTCATTGACCTTCTCACCTGCTCTGGCTTCACCCAACACATTAATTTCCCCACCCATAACCGTGAACATATCTTAGACCTGGTTTTCTCCTCCGGCCTCCATATTTACAATATCTCCAGCACTGATGTTGCAATATCCAACCACCTCGCCATTACATTTGACACCGACATTCCCACTCCTATATCCAGACAAAACCACAAGATCACTTTTCGAAATCTGAAATCCATTTGCCCTGTTTCTCTCTCCACCAGCATATCCAACACACTTTCCAGTCTCACTCCACAGTCTTGGACCTTGTCAACATCTACAACAGCACTCTGGCTACCTCCCTTGATACAGTTGCACCTCTGAAGACCAAAACAGTCACCTTCACCCACTCAGCACCCTGGTTCACTCCGGAACTCCACAAGCTTAAAAAACAACTCCGTCAACTTGAAAGACTCTACAGGAAAACCGGCCTCACAGTACATTCCCTCGCTCATAAAGACCATATGCAGACCTACAAAGCAGCTGTCAACAAAGCCCGTTCCACCTACTTCTCTGGCATCATCCATTCTGGCTCCTCAAACCCACGCTCTCTCTTCACCACAATCAATAAACTCCTGAAACCCCATGACAACATTTCATCCTCATTCACCCCTGAGAAATGCGATCAAATCATGTCATTTTTCAACTGAAAAATAGAAACCATCTACAACCAGCTTACATCGTCCACTACCACTACCCCACCACCTGAACCTGCACTCTTCCCATCCTCCAAGCAACGGTTAACAGTTTTCTCACCCATAACCTCTGCCGACCTCTCTAAAATACTCAACACCATGAAATCATCTACCTCTCCCCTGGACCCCATGCCATCCCAACTGGTCATAGACTGCTTCACTCCCCTTGCCCCTCTCATCACAGACATCATCAACTCCTCCCTTACCTCTGGCATAGTCCCCCCCCCCCCTCTCAAACTCGCAGCCATCACTCCTCTCCTCAAAAAACCTGGCCTTGACCCCGATGATCCCAATAACTACAGACCCATATCTAATCTTACATTTCTGTCCAAACTTCTGGAAAGAGCTGTTGCATCACAACTCAAGACCCACCTCATTTCAAACAGCCTATATGAAACATTCCAATCTGGTTTCCACACTCACCATAGCACCGAAACGGCACTCCTTGAAGTCACCAATGACCTACTTCTTTCCTCCGACTCTGGCTCCCTCACCATCCTCCTCCTCCTTGACCTCAGTGCTGCTTTCGACACGGTCAACCATTCCATCCTTCTCAACCGATTAGAATCAAATGGCATCACCAACACCGCCCTCTGCTGGTTCAAATCCTACCTGTCAGATAGACTTCATTACATCAGTATCAATCATCACAAATCTCAGACCACCCCTGTAGTTCACGGGGTCCCCCAAGGTTCAGTCTTGGGCCCCATTCTCTTCATCCTGTACATGCTTCCACTTGGCCACATCATCCGTCACCATGGACTCCAGTTCCACTGTTATGCCGACGACACCCAGCTGTACCTCACCACCAAATCCATCTCCCCCAACATCCTCTCTATCCTCACTTGCTGCCTCACGGACATTAAAACCTGGATGAACCACAACTTCCTCAAACTAAACAGCAATAAAACTGAGATCATTGTTTTTGGTCCAAAATCCACCCTTCCCACCTGCCAAGACCTCTCACTCTGCATCGATGGCCAGTCTGTCACCCCCCCCCCCCTCATCAGAAACCTTGGCATCTACATGGACCCTGCTCTCACCTTCAAATCACACATCAACCACATAACTAAAACATCCTTCTTCCACCTACGAAACATTGCCCGTCTGCGACCCACCCTCTCCACCCCAGCTGCTGAGACGCTTATTCACGCCTTCATCACCTCCAGATTGGACTACTGCAACAGCATTCTGTATGGCCTCCCCTCCACTGCTCTCCAAAAACTCCAATATGTCCAAAACTCTGCTGCCCGACTGCTCACCCGCTCCTCCTCCAGAGAACATATCACCCCTGTCCTCCGTCAACTCCACTGGCTTCCCATAAAACAACGCATACATTTCAAGATCCTTATCACCACCTACAAGGCTCTCAACAACCTTGCACCTTCCTATCTGTCTGATCTTCTCTGCCGCCACTCCCCCACCTGTCGACTACGCTCCTCTGATGCAAACCTCCTCACCCCCATCACCAAAACCAAATACCGGACCATCGGAGACCGAGCTTTCTCCATTGCTGCCCCCTCCCTTTGGAACTCCCTCCCTCTGGCCATCCGAAATGCGGACTCACTCTCCTCCTTCAAACGCCACCTCAAAACCCATCTGTTTCAAAACTGCATATGACACGTTATGTCCCCTGCTTCTGGCCACCTTTTCCCCTCATTCTCTGTGTGTGTGTGTGTGTGTGTGTGTATGTGCGTGTTTGCTTGATTTACTGTAAAGCGTCTTTGAGTCCCATGAAAAGCGCAGAATAAAACTGATTTATTATTATTATTATTATTATTATTATTATTATTATTATTATTATAAAAGAAGTGTAAAAGTATAAAAGTAAAATAAGTATGTGGGAAATAAAATATATAAATAAATAACTATAAAATTAGAGATCATTAACAGAAAGCACCTGAACAGTTTGGTCTTAAATCTAGATTTGAAACTGCCAACAGTAGGAACATTTTTAATGTCTTCAGCAAGTTTCACCAACAGATTTTTCTGATGTGATCTCAGAGACCTGGTTGGTGCATATAGCTGAAACATGTCCAATAGGTAATTGGGTCCAATCCCATTTAATGATTTAAACACAAGAAGCAATGCCTTAAAGTAAATTCTATAACTTACTGGGAGCCAGTGCAGGGACCTTAAAATTGGAGTAATGTGATTAGATCTTTTGGTTCTTGTAAGAACTCTTGCTGCTGCATTTTGGATCAGTTGACGTTGTTAGATGGTCTTTTTAGTAAGGCCTGTGAAAAGGACATTATAGTAATCAACCCTACTGGAAATAAAGTATGCAGAGTTAGTGATTGCTTTCATATGACATGACACCAAGATTTTTAACAGTATCTTTTGCTTTAAGTCCCTTAGTCTCAAGAGCAGTGGTGATCCTACGTCTATCTTCCTTTTTCCCAAATACAATTACTTCAGTTTTATCTGCATTCAGCTGAAGAAAATTGTGTAACATCCAGTCAGTAGCGGCTCCTGAGGATAAATATTGGTGCAGCAGACATCAATGACTCCAGCCTGAATCACTACCCTGACCAAAATGTTATAGAATAATGAATACTGACAGGCCTATTAAAAACCTAATTAGTGTAGTAATTCGGCTTTTTTAATATTAACATTTATGTAGCGCTATGAAGACCAATGAAATGCCCAATGCACTAAAGGCAAACAAAGCAACAGCCTCATAAAATAAGCACAACGACACATTTTGCCTCTAATTGATTTTGAATGCTTACATGATAGCCCTCATCGAAGTGTGCTGCAATATTAACTTGACCTAGCATGGGTAGTTTTATAGCACACTGTAAATGTGCTTTGCTTGAGTGTGCTTTTTTGCTACTTCGGAAAAGTATTTCACGTCGCTAACTCCTGTAATCCCTACTCCTGTAACTCCTGTAGTCCCCTTGCCCTAAGCACGATTTGAACAGTAGACATGGAAAGCAAAACGGAGCAACCACACAGCCATTTGATTTTCATCAGACCATGTTCGCGAAAATGTTCGGATGTATATAAATTCCCTTGGTCCTTAGTTGTCTGTGTTATACTGACGTCTGGTCTGTCTGAGCTAACTGGGCTATCACTGACTTATCTTCTAATTTCAGTCCATGAAATGCATTTTTTTAACAGAAAGTCCACACTGAAAAAAATGGCCCAAGGGGGTCTTTCAAAATGCCCAAAAGAATGGCTTTGATGTAACATTTTTTTTCATGTGCTGTACCTGTTGTGAACACATTTAAATTACATTGGCTTGAAATGTGCAGTTTGCATTTGGAACGGACATATTTATTTCAGGTTGTCGTTACATGATTTTTTCGTGAAAAAAGTCACAAATTATACTCCTGACCAGCGGCTGGCACTAGAGTGCTAGCCTAAGCCACCCCTATGCCATCTGAAGAAATGGCATGACCTTCATGTAGCATATCTTGTTCTTACTTAATGAAGTAGGTTAAGACCCCCAGCTTTTTCTTGAGTGAAATCTATTATTTTCATTTTAAGGGAGAACATCGGTGGTTTAATTAATATAAGGGACTTGTAAGGTTGCCATCCCAACCCCAACGTCTGGGAGCCCTTGGATATTCGCCGTGAGACCCCGTGTAGAGTTAGCATCAAGAAGTTAGGCTAGTTCTACTGTTGTGTCGATAGAACGCTGCTCAGGTTAGCCGCACCGAGTGTGAAGATGCCCTCGCAGTCGATAGAGATTTATCAAGAGACAGCTCAGGGCATGCTTCGAGGTGACAGTGAAAGACGTTACGCCTTTTAGTTGTCAGTCTCAAAAGTTGGGGGGGTTAGCTTGCTTCTGTACGCTGTGCTCGAGAAGCATATGCATCTAGCAGCAGAAAGTAGCTGAGGTCAGCTCAGGTCGCGCTGTCTCACACACGACGTGGTTACCGAGACCAACAACCACAGAGATACTGAATGATAAACGTCACCAAAATGCTACAATTTAAGGGTATTCCCTCCCATTGAAACATGTGGGAAACCATTAAACCATGGATAAGATTATGCCAAACCAATATCTAGTTAGGAAATGAATACTCCCTCCCCACAGTCATTATTTAACTTAACCCATGAGGACAATGAAAACGGAGTTCACAATGCTAATGGCTGTAGCCATACTGTAAATAGCTTGCTACTGTTTGTGCTGATGCACTATCAAAGATTTGTGCTCGGAATTGTCAAAACTGGACTTGAACTAGATTAGGTCCAATGACTGCAAAAGGGCATATTCACACTAGATGGTTTTTAATAACAGAAAAACCCGTCCTACTTTTTTTTTTTTAAGATTGAAGGCTTGTAGGGTGTTTTTCCACTGAGCACCGAGTGATTGTTTTAAATCACCATGTCATTGCTAGTTGTCTAGCTAGCACAAGTAGGCTAGTTGCAGTATGAAAGACATTGGCTAACTTTTATCAGCGTCAAGTAGCAGCTGTTATTATTTGACATGTCGAGGATATATTTGCAGCTAAAACCAAGCACAGTACACACATTCGACACACATACACACATTCATACATTCATTCACATTCATACACACATTCTTCCTTCTCATTTCAGTGTGAGGTTGATGCAGGAAGGGAGCGGGTACTGAAGGCACTTTGTGTCTACATGGGTGAAGAGCCAGGAGATCTTTTGCAGGAGTTTGAGGTTTGTATGACCACTCCCATGATAAGTTGAAAAGTTTTGCCAAACACTCGCAAATTGGTACACGCCCACCAAGCGACCTACATTATGCCCCGTTTCGACTAGCAAGCGATGCGAATTCCGGACCGCAGAACCCTATTCATTTCTATGGGACGTGACCGACCGTTAATTCCGCTTCTGCAAAGCCTTGTGGGTAGGCGGTGCGGCCAAATCGAGGGGTCCGACGCCCCGTGTCCACTAGCAAGCGAAGCAAATTCCATCTCTCCGCATCCCCCCCTCCCCTTCGGACGCTTGGGTGTGTGTAGTTCTGATCAGGTCCGCGAATGTCATGGAAGGGCGGGAAATATTTCTTGTATGTTATTTACACATGTGCAAAGACCAGAAATATTAATCTAATGTAAGGATGCGGTCATACAAGCAGGGTGAGTAAAACGGCAATAATCAACCTCTCGTCATTCATTTTGACAGTGAGTTGACCGTGAAATGTACTGTAATAATTGTCCTACGTCATGCCTGGTTTATACACTGTTGATCTGCTATTGGCTAGCCGCCCCGTGTTGGACGCGTTCATTTGCATAAAGTTCGGCATGGCTGAACTTTTGGTCGCGCCGGACCCCTCGAGTTGGTCGCGCCGCCTACCCACAATTCTCTGCAGAAGCGGAATTAACGGTCGGTCGCGTGCCATAGAAATGAATAGGGGTTCTGCGGTGCGGAGTTCGCTTCGCTTGCTAGTGGACACCCGGCGCGATGCGACCAAAAGTTCAGCCATGCCGAACTTTATGCAAAAGAAGGCGTCCAACAGGAGGCAGCTAACCAATAACAGATAGCTATAGCAACAACATATAAACCAGGTATGACGTTGGACAATAGCAGTACATTTGACGGATATATCAATGACGGGAATCTCACGGTGAACTCACTGTCAAAATGAATGAGGAGAGGTTGATTATTGCCGTTTTTTTATCACCCCTGCTTGTATGACCACACCGTAACATTAGATTCATATTTATGGCCTTTGCACATGCAAATAACATATAAGAAATCTTTCCCGATCCTCCTGACATTTGCGGACCTGATCTGAACCTACACGCGTCCACCAAGCGTCCAGAAGGGAGGGGGGGATGTGGGGAGGGGAAATTCGTGTCGCTTGGTAGTCGAAACGGGGCGTTAGGGAGGCAGTGTGGAGCCATGGAATTTGCGTCACTTGCTAGTGGACATCGGCCCTTATCTCTCTTAGATTTACTGCTTAAAAAAGGATTCACATGCAGAGGTGTCAGACATAAAAGCATAAATTTATGTTGTAAGTACAGCACCAACACATGTTATTACATATTGGTTACTCCGTGCCACCTATCTCCTGACTAAGAGACTCTGAATATGGTACAATCTCCACATACTCCCCTGCTGCTCTTTGGCTGCCCCTATGCCCTGGGTTAGGCATAAATGGAATTTGCCCTTTGTATGGTGATATTGTCACAACAGGACTTTCCTTTCCCACTTTCAGTGTGTTGGTACAATATTATCCACTATTTGTATTAAGTTTCTACCACCAAAGATCTTCCAATTTAACAGGCAACTCAAATGCAATCTCCTTCGGCTTGCCCTATGTTGGCCAGTAACCTGGTCTTTTTCCTTTTTAAAATCAGGATTTCACTGAAGCCCAGACAGCAGCAGAGCGAACAACAATTGGGATCCAAGTAATCAAGAATGGTGGCATGGACATTCGTATTGTCTTAGAAGGTGTTGAGATAATAGGTGATCTTGAGAGTGTGCCTCTGGCTTTTGTGATGCTTTTTGGGCTAATTTATGCCCTTAACTTAAGTTACCCCCAAAAGCTCTCCAAAACATTTGAGTTCTTCCAAAAAGTGTTGATGGAGATGGATGTCAACAGTAGTTCACCTAAAATTCTGTCCCTCAAAAATCGTCTTTTGAAATAAGTGTGTGCTCCTTACTTGCTTTTTGTACTGCTCCTCAGCGTGTGGGTGGGTGTGTGTGCCGTGGGTGTGGCTGTTGGCCTGCTGTACTGCTCCTCTGTGTGTGTGTGTGTGTGTGTGTGTGGCGTTGAGAGGGTGTGTGTGCAAATTCACTTAAATGTTCATTCCATCGATGATGTAGTGTTCCATCGATGGAGTTGATGTAGTGTTTTTTTTTTTCTGATTGTTATTGAAGACTAAACTGTTGATTCCTAGAAATTATATGGTATTGAAATTGAACTAATGAAATTGTATGGTATTGAAATTGAACTGATGTAATGCGCAAGTCAAATTGTTTTATTTGTCTTTTGTGTTCATTATTTTAGGACCTAATATGTGTGATGATGATACTGTGTGATGAGCTACTTCCTTCACTGCAGTGTGACCTTGGCTTGCCACACTGCTCGTTTCTACTCATGTTTGAATTGAGTAATTAAAAATGATTGTGGATATAGAATTGTCTCTCTTCTTTGTCTCATTTTGCTCATACTATGTGTTCATGTGCATTTTAAAATGTCAATGTCTGCTGGCAAGTTAATTTTGGAATAAAAATTAAAGCATTGAAAATTGATTCCTTTAAGCTGATTAAGTCTTGTAAGTGATTCACAATAATGTCCTTACATTATGTCAAAGTAATGAATTGATATAACATGTTGGTAATACAAATGCATTACATGGAAATAATGTGTTGACATAACATGTTTTTTTTTTCAAATCATTCAACACAATACAAATGCCAATGTATTCCATCAAAATAAAGTGTTGGTTCAACATGATTTTATCAGGTAACAATAACCGGAATGTTCGGTGTAGATGTTGCTTGAAATTAAGTAATTGAAGAAATCCACAAAAACATTAACAGTTTTACATGTGAGTATGGTGTGGGATTTATGTACGACTTTAAATTGTGTAAATCCAAAAACTTATTTTTTTCAGTGCACGCTGTTTGAAAAGGCAGGTTCTGTGCAGCAGGCCATCACTGCATTTGACACGATTGGGTTAGGTCTAACGTTACTAGAGGAGTAGTGATCTGTGAGCTGCTAGAAGGTAAAAAAAAAGCCGGTTGGGGCAGACTTGCTCCTGCCCCTATTGGACTCCATTAGCACTGCTTGCAATTCCGACAACTGATGCCAGGTGAATAGGAAAAATCAACGGATGAATGTGGGCAGTGACCGGTCCTGCCCCATAACTGCAATCAACAAAAGTATTTGAGATTTAATTCTACAGTGCTAAATAAATAGTTATAAAAAACACAGACACAAACCATATACGACAGAGTAGTTAAATACGTAGCAACCAGAGCAGTTACGTAGGTAACATTATTTATTAGGAGGAACTATGTTTTGGGGTGGATGTTTTTTGGGAGGGCGCTGCCCCACCTGCCCACATTGACGAGCCGCGCCTGCATCCAGTTGTTAATTTGGTCAACACACCCATAGAGAGACTTAAGGGGGGCTTAGTGGTTAGCTGACAGAGCTAAACCTGGGTGTTGTCAGCACAGCTATGGTAATTGATTGAGTTGTTCCTGATGATTATGATGATACTTACAATAGCAACAAAAAAGGTCCTTTGTTGTATAATTTTACCCAATTGACTGTACCAGTGAATCCAACCCGATTTGTTCCAGTCGATGTAGTAGTATATAGTGATCAACAGTGTCAAAAGCTGCAGTAAGGTCAAATTACACCAAGACTCATGCTTTGCCAGCATCAGAATTAAAATGTATATCATTTATGACTGAAATGTATATCATTTATTTTTTTAAGTACAGTTTTTTTACAACTGCATTTTTCAAACGGGAAGATTGATCCAAGGATTCCGATGGTATAAGTTGTTCAAAAACTAGCCGCACAGATCAAAAGTTAGTTATGTGAATGCACCTCAGACTTTGACCAGTTTGATCATTTAATTGGTCTTCATAGCGCTACATAAATGTTAATATAAAAAAAGAACTCTGAAACGCATGCTGTATGGTGCTGCTTGCAATTATTATAGACCTGCTTAGCCGAATTACTACATTCATTCGTTTTTTTATTAATTTAGGCTAGAGGGCGCGAGTTGCAGGTAAAAAGTTTTCATTGAATAACTTGCCAACTATTTCACCCGAGACAATTAATTTATTTTGGCCTGTCAGTGTCACTGACGTATCAACTCTACCCATGAATACAAATGTTACATAGCACTAGCTAGTGAAATGGGTAAATGTAAAAATGGGATTTTGAATTGCAAATATCTTGGACCGAGAAGGCCAGAACTGCACAAAATGGGTCATGTACAATCAGCAAGACAACCTCTGGAAGCATGCCAAGTACAGTGAAATGTCATAGGAGGCGCTTTAATTTTGCAAGATCACATTTTGGCTATTATTTGTACAGCACTATAGTTTCAAACCAAAATTCTTTTCCTTATATTCAGTGGAACCGCTTGCATAAAAATCACCTGTCCATGCACACTTCTAATGATGAAAATGTCAGAATACAAAACCAAACTCAATTGCTTAAGGTGGGAAATGTCAGCATAGAATGCCATAGCACTAACTGTACGTTCACACCAAAAGCGACCAGAGCGACGGAAGTCATTGTTTCTCTATGGAGGGTCGGCGAATTGGGCGAACAAAGCGAATTCGCCGGCAGCGAAGCGAACTGGGCGACCAGAGCGAAAAAGAGAAGTTAAAAGTCAGTTAACTTTATAGTAATGAGCTATGACGCGGTTCGGCGAATACCGCGAATACCAATCGGAATACATTGATTTAGCCTACCAATGTCCGACAATCAGGTGGGTTCGAGGAAACAAACGGTGTAACTTTAGTATGTAGTTCCTACTTTGTATTAAAAATGGCAACGGAGAAGCTCATCACAGCAGTGGCAGGCTCTTCGGTTCACTACGACCCAGCCCTGTTTTTCTACAGGGATGCAAACAATTCTAACTAAAAAGTAAATTGATGTACTCAGTCAGCGGCTTAAATAATTCATGAATTACTGTATGAATATGAATATTTTTCAGTTGTCAGTGCATGTAGACATTTTATACTCTTTTATTCCTTTATTAACCAAACATGTCAAAGTACATCGATGTTTTGCCCTACGCATATACATGTATTGCCGCTTTTACAACTGTTGGTCGGGGAGTTTTTTTTTTTTGCTGCGGCCCTTTAAATGACTAACATTCCAAATGAAACGTCATGAGCGAACAAAGCGAACTCAACGGCGAAGCTTCTTCAGCGACCTCGGCGACCTGGTCGCTTTGGTCGCTTTTGGTGTGAACCATAGACAGTAGAAGATAATAGACTGAGGGATGGCGTCGTTTTCAATGGGAGCCGTTGAAGCACGATTTTGAGATTTTGAATTGGTCACTTTGCAACTGCGCAAGCGCGGGGTGACGTACGGTCACGTCGACCAGCGAACCCAAATACTATAAATTGAGTGGTAGATGCTCAATCACAAATCTTACAGCGTACGATCATTTTGTTAATAAGTATTCTTCTACCGTTATAGCTGCAATCACTTAGTGGAATGGGGGGCTAATATTGTATGTGGGGACTTGATTCTTCGTCAACTAACTTTGGTTCCAGGCAGTCTTGCAAGCCAGCATGTCAAGGTAGCTAGCTAGTTAGCATGTAAACTACAAGCTATAGCGTGTAGCTTAGCTTAGCAGTCTTTCTCAATTCACTTGCATCGAATAGTAAAATCCATAAAGATAGCGATTCTGCTTACAAACAAATACCAAGTTCTACGCTTATTTTTTGGGAAATAGTGATGTAAATGTTTGCCCAACATGAATAGAAAAGTAAACGAGCATGACTGTGGCTACAGCTTGTTATCCAACCAGTACGGTAAATTTTCTCCTGTGCGACAGAAACTCACTAGCCGTCGCATGATTTATGGCGTCATTTTTAGCATAATTTCAGATAAACGTTTCTTACAAGGCAATAACATGACAGATTTCTGATCGAAGCAAATATGTTTTGCTGTGCCCTCTCCGGTTTACAACAATGCCAATATCAAGGTACGGATGGCTTCTCATGTAAAGTTGTTTGATTTCAAAGTGACGCTAAAATGAATGGAAGTCAACGGAATGCTACATGCTATTGGTCATTTTCCGGGTTGAGATTTCCCCATGGGTGCTTCAACTTCCGGATATATTCCTACCCCCTTGGTGTGAACGTATAGTAACAGCTCACACCATGATTTCCAACTCAGGAGCTCCTCTAGTGGTAAAAGTCCACCACATAGCATAGCATACCCATTTAAAACTGGGATTTCTGAATGCAAGACCCATCAGTGCTGTAAGCCACTGAACATGTCAAAGACAGTGATCACTTCAAATTTACCAGCTTTTAGGGTTTTCACTGTTAAGAAATGGAGGACACAGATCTGATACTTACATGAAAATGTATTAAAAGTCAAACAGTCTACAGTAAAAAGGCAAAAAAAGTATGGTTAAAAAAAATAAAAAAAAAAGCTTTCAGTTCAGTCTTTTGTCCAACAAGGTCCAGGCTCAGGGCTCCAGCCATAAAGAGCCGCGTTTCCATTAGGGGAGGTTCCAATGGTAATTTAGGAAGAGGGAAAATTTCAGGGACTGTTGTTTGGGTGGTCCTCTTACCTCGCGTGTCTCCACTACAACAGAACGTTTTATCGGACCTCTAGTAAACAAAGGGAAACTTCGGTGTCTCAGAGCAGCGAACATGACTGACTGCAGGCTTGCATTCTATGTTGATTTATGGATTAAACCGGATAAATCCTAAAAGTTTGTGGTTACTGTTCCTATATATTGTGAGTTTCACTTATGTCTACTATGTTTCATAAGATTAGATGTTCCGAGTGACGTTATGACAAGATTAGCAGGCTAAAGTTAGCCAAGTAAACATGTTTTAAGAAGGTAATTAATTGCCTGAGGAAATCGTTGTGCACCACATAGCAAGTAGTTAAATGCTTGCGGAAACGGCCAAAACAAGCTCTCTTACAACTCAGAGCTTGATAGACTGTACGTTTTCCTCTAACAGGCATATGAAAATACTCTGCTAGCATGCTGAATTAGTTTGCTAATCTAAAGATACGAGTCTGTCTTTAAACTAACCTCTAAGATTAGATAAAATATAGTTACATGGGCAACTGTGTTTGTAATGAACTCTGTTGTGAGAAATTAATTTTGTCTGTTTAGAAAAAATATTTTCGTATGGCATAGTGATTTTTAGATTACCTATGGCTGGTAGTGTTTAACAACAGCCTATCAGCATCGAGTTTACCACAGGCTACAAGCTGAACTTTTTCAGGGCCGAACGGAGTACCTAACCCCTTTAGGTACTCCGTTGGTCCCTGTAAAAGTTCCGGGAGATCACCCATTTCGGAACTGCCCGATAGTGGAGACATGCGCCAACCGTTACAGTACAAATCCACTTGCTCCGTCTGGTCCGTTATGAAAACGTACTGCCTCCCCTTGTTTTGCCGGATAGTCTTTGGAATCTATGAGGCCATCTGTCTACCTGTATCTATCAATATAGCAAGCTAGCAAACCATATAACTGACGACTCTGCCTTGACCAAACTTTGTACATGTGTTTTGTTACATGCACACACACATAAAACCCACCAGACAATAACTGTAACGAGATAAATACACCTTCACGAGAACCGCGGGTGTCATGGGATATCCCCGTGTGCTCTACTTTTATTGGATAACGCAGATGCGTTTGCCGGATACATTTGAATAAAGTTGAGCAGAGCACAACTTTTTGACGTGCCGGAGCTATCCAAATGGCCGTGTCGCATTCCCAACAAGCTTTGCGGGAGCAGCCGTGAGGACGTGCCGGACTCAATTGAAAATGAATTGAATGCGTGCAGCACGGTGAACGCGGTCAACTTTATGCAAATTTATCCGTCGAACGCGTCTGCGTTATCCAATAAAAGTAGAGCACACGGGGGTATCCCATGACACCCGCGGTTCTCGTGAAGGTGTATTTATCTCGTTACAGTTATTGTCTGGTGGGTTTTATGTGTGTGTGCATGCAACAAAACACATGTGTAAAGTTCGGTAAGGGCACAGTTGTCAGTTATTATGGTTTGTTAGCTTGCTATATCGATAGATACAGGTAGACAGATAGCCTCGTAGATTCCAAAGACACGCCCATGCCCAAACATTTTGAAAATGTACATGCAGTCCCTATCCGGCAACACAAGGGGAGGCAGTACGTTTTCATAACGGACCAGACGGAGCAAGTGGATTTGTACCGTTACGGTGCATGTCCACTGGTTGCGTCGGACGTGACACGTCAAACGCCTTCAATGCATTGTCAATGAAGTCCGTCAAACCGTTACTAGGCGCATTTTACTTGGGCTAGACGTTTGCATCCGTTTGCAGTCTGACGCTGAAAATGTTGCATTGTGGTTAGAAATTGTGTCCGACATGCCCGAAATGTGTGAGGATGTCACAAAAATGCGACCATGACACATGACCCGAAAACTCGTGGGAGCAAGACGCTTACAGACAAATCGTATAGACCCTTGCAGTTGCTTCCACACAACTGCAAGTGGCTAGCTGACGCCTCCTTGGTGATGCTGCTTTGCCGTGGTTGGTTAAAAGTTCACTGATGTCTGTGCAGGTGCATTGTCTGGTGCTCCCCCACTTAACTTGTCATCTAAAGTGTACGTTATTTTACTCCAATTTGAAGACAAATCTCTTCTCTCTATTTTTACCTTGTTCTGATGGCTTTGATGCGTTTATCTGACGCTGTCAAGCCCGGCCTTTTATTTATTTAATTATTAATCTCATTTCTATTTCATTGTCCGTTTTATATACCTACTTATGGTCTTCGTTTTTTGGTTTTGCTGTCTTCGTTTTCATGTTTGTGTTGTGGAGCACTTTGGGGCAACTCGTTTTGTTCCAATATTACTCTGAAAAGTAAGAAAGACTCGACTTGAATTGAACTCTCAGTGCACCCCACTACAACCATAGACTATAGAGAACTACAACCCCCGCCCTCCCTCTCCACACATGACTTGTGTTTCTTCTGCTACGGAGATCGGGGAGGCGCGAGCTCAGTCTCGTTAGGATTTGTGTTCAACTATAATTTCCTCATTTAATGCCCACCCCTGCTGTGACTAGCAATTCTCGTTGATGTATGCAGCCAGGTGCAGACGGGCGGACTGGAATCTAAAACACGGCTACTGACGCGTTCGCAAAGGATCACGGGAAGGCAGCACGTCTGTTTGACCAGCTCCATTACGTCTGGAAGTTGAGCTCTGCTTTATTTTATGCAAATGAATCCGTCGAACGCGACGTGATTGACCAATGGAGGAAGACCAGAAGGGAAGGTGTCTCGTGACGTCTTTACCTCCCGTCATTAACTTTTCTTGTTGCCGGGCAAATTCAAGAAATTCAACAATGGAGGAGAGGATTATTACCGCCGTGTCTCCCCCCATATATATATGGCGTCAGAATAGGGACAAAATTCCTACGCACATAGAAACTACTCGTGCCTGCCAAAACTGTGGTTCACGCTCGCGCGAGAAGAAGAACTGCCCGCGTGAGCAATGAAACATGCTCGCGAGAGCAGAAACTCCTCTCGTGTGGGACAAAACCATTCTGCTCGCGCAAAATTATTGAACCTGGGGATTAAAGGCTATTGTGATTGGTTTGTCCTGAGACAGAGCACTTTGACAGACCGCCCCAAATTTCCCAACACTGTTTTATCGCCACTAGGGGGAGAGAAACGCTAACAAAACAGAACTAGAACCTAGATGAGATAGCCGAGTTTGACAGGTTTGCGCTAGACAGGCTGCTATAATCATTCAAACCCTTTTAGATTACCTGGCTACATTTTACTGTTCCATCGTCGGATGACCCATCAAAGTAAGTGTATGTTTAATTTCTTCTGACGACGCTCATGTTGTGTGTAATGTAATGTAATGTAATGTAATGTAATGTGTCAGCTGTTGTGTTGGAGACATTGGTTGGAGACTGCCAGTTGCTTTAGCTTGCTAATCGTATAGGCCTATGGAATAGGCTGTACAGTGTAGAATGATGGTTGAAGTCATGATTGTATTCACCGAAGGTTGTTTACACATCTCTTATTTTGCTGAAGTTGTGTCATGTTAATATAGTAAGTACCTTGTGCGATCGATAAGCATCACTATCATTTCACTCATTTCTCATTTTTGCATAGTATGAAAGGACTGTTTGGTAATGGCGTTTACCGTAGCCTACATTTATTTCCCAGGCTAGTTTACAACTTGTTTACTGGTTGCGTGATGCCACGCACGCTGGTTCAAGAAGATCTGCCGCTGTCAGTAGCCAATGTGTCAAATATACACAATTTTGCCACTTTAAAAGAAAGATTTGAAGAAGAGGAATCGAGGTTAACATTTTATGGACACTTGGCGTGTAGCCTACATAATCTGAAAATGCTGTTATGGTTGGAGTGAATAATGGTGAACTTAAATTATCTGCTATATCTACCCACTAAAAGTCCCTCTTAACGGGCTAATTTAGCAACAACAAATGCAATATTATATACGTGAAAACCGTTTGGGGTAAGATACTTAATTTGTACAACTACGATGGTGAGTGGAATTACTTTGTGAACGTTAGGTCTACTGACGTTCAAAAAAGTCCTGCTCTGCGCTCAAACAAGCAGTCGAAAGATTAGCTAAGACTGGAAGCACGGTGAATAAGAGCTCATTTTGAAGCCGAATGAGGAAAATAATTATTTGATCCCTTAATCAGCGTCCTTGTTAATGCAGAGTTAGCCAAATGAGGCTTTGTCACCTAAATTGAAGACACCTGGTATAAAGCTACTTGGCCACAGAATCAATCCGTTTGAGAGACTCCAAACTCTCCAACATGGGAAACACTAAAGAGCTTTCTGTGGATTTAAGGGGGAAGATTGACTTGCAAGACCCACAACATGATCATCAGTCGACCTAGAAGGGCTCCAAAGAAGATGTAGTTTTTTTTTTCTCCAAAGAAGATGTAGTTCTAGAACTAGCACCAACGCTGGTGACGTGTTTCAGAAGATGAGAAATCAACGACACTCGCAGCCTGATGATGGTGGACTCAAATGAGGTAGGCAAATTATTCTGCTCTGCTAGAAATTTCAGTTTTGCTGTAGCACATATCATGTATTTACTAGCCTAAGCTAATTAACGGTGCGTTTTTTTTTTTTTTTTTTTCGGTAAACCGGAGTTTGTTATCCCGACATTCGTTGTAAATGCGTTCTACTTATAGGTGGGCCGTTATCGGCGTTAACGTGCTGCGCTAACGTGAGACTCTTATCGGGCGATAAAAAAAATATCGCCGTTAATCTATTCTCAAAGTTGGGTTGGGAGCTGGGTCTATACTACACAAACTATGATGACTTTCACCAAAGATCTTAGATTCTACAAAGATAAGCCAACATAATACATTACTATGGGACCAAAATGCCAACAAATTCCTATTTCGAACTCTTAGAAAATAATTTAGTGTGTCTGTAAAGCGAGCTAGCAAGCTAACGAACTAGCTCTAGCTCATTCAAGTCAGAGCCATAGAACAGCGATTGGACTCACCTTCAATTTAATACATTGCTGTAACCCTATAACTTTATATTACTTTGTCTGCTTACACTATAACCAGTAACAGTATCTAGGTGGGTGTTAGTGAGTAAAGTGACAGCTTTCAATTTAAACATTACGTTAGCGTAGTTCGCTAGCGTTAGCGCGCTAACAACCACATAGTAAGTGGTTGCTGCCTGACCTGAAATAAAGCTAATTTTCTCAAAATCCAAACAGTAACAACTTACACTATTACGCTTGAAATTATTACAACTAGTTGCGGATTGTGACACATGATTCCAAAAAACCCTTAACAACCCTTAACTTTTCTGCACTCAGAAAAACGTAATGACCAATTTATTAAACTCCACATGTGCCCCCCCTCACTCCTTCCACCTGTTTCCATCAGGTTGGCGCTACAATGTAGGCTATCACTAGCGCATAAAAACGGATACAAGAAATCCTTCATCCCCTCAGCTGTAGCCCTACTCAACAAAATATGAACATTATAGCTATCCAGCCTTAACATACATATATTGTCTTGTGTCTTGTGGCACACATGACCGTGTCAATGCGGAAAAAGTGTACGGGGGTATGGGGCGCCCCAGGTACAATATTGATCGGGAGTGCTTAGAAGAATGTCTGGAAACAGATCTTCCCGTTCCTACCATAGCCAGGATGCTAGGTGTGTCCAAGAAAACAGCGTTAGCTGCCTTCAAGCAGGCCACGGAAAAATATGGAATCCCCTCCAGGTAAACATTTTTTTTCTTTAAATATTTAGTCAAGTCAAGTGAAGAGGACTTTATTGTCAAATACCATCTTTATAATTGCATTACACAGAGGATTTGAAATTTCGTTTTACTAGACTCCAGTTGTGCAACATAAATACTAAATATACATACAATATATACTATACATCAGCAGTTTAACCAATCAATAGACAGAGTATGCAGCACACAACAACGCAACACACACATTGCAACCCCCCAAACACAATAAACCCACTCATACATACACGCGCGCGCACACACACACACACACACACTCGCGCACACGCACAGTGCCCAATAGCTCCTGCTGACAGACAGGAGACATACAAGAGACTTCCAACAGGGGTACATAGCTTGATGTCTGATGAGGTAGGTAAGTGGGAGTGTGCAAGATATGTAATGTTGATAGCAGCTGGTGTGTGGTGTAGTGTAGTATTGGGTAGTGTGCAGTGTGCATTTAAATGTATAAAGGGTCATTCCATGTCAATTTCACACAATTCCCTAGAAGCTCCCCAGGTGACCCTCTTCGATTTGCATGATATTCGACACACGGGGACCTTTACAAAGACTATACTTTATTTTATGTGCATAGATATTAAAGTGGCCCCCTTCATGTCTACTAGTGTGCTGGGCACCATGCAGGGAGACCTGACAGTGTATTAGTGACCCATGTTGTACAGTATGGTAAAACGGTGCCAGTTATTTTACATGACATTGTATCAGAAGAGCTGGTTGCAATCTGACATAACTTGTAAAATTTTGAAATGTTCTTTTCTTTTGTCTGCTGTCCACCACAGGGTAAGGGGTGATCAAGGATCAGAAAATGTTGAAATTGCCAGGTACATGTTCATGGTACGTGGTACTGACCGGGGAAGTTTCATGGCTGGAAAAAGTGTCCACAATCAAAGGTTTGTCTTTGTAGCTACAACCTGATAATCTGAAAGATTCTTGTTTTAACATCCTATTAGAATACACTATTAACAAAATTATACTTGTCACAGAATTGAACGTCTGTGGAGGGACGTAAGGACCTGTGTTACCTCAAAATACTACGGGATGCTTCAGGACCTAGAACACGACCAGTTACTCGATGTGTCATCAACAGGTTGGAAACAAAATCTCTTGAACTCAGATTGTAGTGATGGGCATAGGGGGTGTAGTGGTAGATAACAAATGTTTTTTAACCTGTAGTTTGGTGTCTAAGATCAATTTCAAATAATTGACACATTATCCATCGTGAATTCAACAGAGGACCTTTTCTGTGTCCATCTTGTGTGCCTTCCACAACTGCGGAAAGACCTTGATGCTTTTGTGGACGGCTGGAACCATCACCCGCTCCGCTCAGAAAACAACAGGACCCCCGAACAGTTGTGGCGTCTCGGTTTGAGTACAGGCATCGGCCAGCCAGAAGACATTGAGGTATGTGTTAATTGTGTAAACATTGTACAGGCTCCCTGCTTTTTCCAGAAGATGCCAATAAATGATCATGTTGTGGTCGGTTATCAACTGAAAAGGGGTTGCCAATTTCAGTTCAGTAAGGAAGTAGTACTGACTTTTAATGAGTAATAAGAGTAAAAAAAATTTTTAAAAGTCAGTGTAAAAAATGGTATCTTCTCAAAGTTCTTGCACATTGCCATGGTATTTATTTCCAGAATAACTAAAAACTTATATATATATATATATATATATATATATATCCTTGATGGTAATGACTAACAAAAAAATTTTTTTTTTTTTTTACACGAAAATGACTTAAAGTGTTGTGCAACTGAAAAGATGGGCTAATAATTTTATGCTGCTGTTGCTGTGCCAGGACATTGAGGAGCCAGATGTCGACTGGGATCTGGCCATGGACCACAGTGTTGAAGTTGAAGGTGTAATCCATGTGCCTCAAATTGAGTGTCCAGTCTCAGAGGAACAAATGGATGAAGTTCAGGCCCTTATCACCCAGACCAACGCAGAAACTCCCACAAGGGATTTATATCTCCTTTGCCGAGAGTATTTATTTGGCAGTGGTCAATGCACTTTTTAGTGCATAGGACCTTATTTAGGTATGTAGGACCCTATTGTTGCTTTGTTTGTTATTACTGTTCTTTCTTATTGGCTTAGCCCCCGTAACACAAAGAAGATCAGGGATGGCATACCATTTGAACCAGGCGCATGAAATTTGGTATGGGTGCGTCTCACTAAGACAAAAAAAAAAAAAGTAATTACAATGGCATAGTGACGCCCAACAGTAAGTGAAATCATTAGATTTTTCTTTGTCTTGCTTCTCCTATCTTGTCCCTGTTGTATCCTGCCTTGTTTCTACGACTGGATCAGTTGTAAAATGACTATAGCCTACACTTTTTTTCCAGAATACATTTCTTTGGCAATGGTCAAACCAAACTGAATTGTGTGACTTCTGTTTTCAACTGAGGATGAGGCTTTCCGGCCTCCTATTGGAAAACAAAAACCTTCAGATTACCTGTTAACTTGTGGAAACCCATCTTAATGTATTCATTACATTAGTTTGGAAGTACTGGACAAGAGGAAAGGGACGTTATCACCGAAATCTCATGTCACAAAGTGTGCAACACCTTACTTTTCATGAAAACTAAGACAATAATAAAACTAACCAACAGAGGAACAAAAGAGGGGAAATCTGGAAGTAATGTGATTTCTGAAGATGCAAGGCTTTTTTTAGTTTATATGTTTATTTCCGTTAAAGACCACGACGTGGTAGATTTAACCTTATAATAACGTTAAGAAGCATACTGGCGTGTCGTGGAAGTGCTGACTACATTCAGACCACACTTTACGAACCAGTGGTATTAAAGAAGGCCCCAGTGAATTGCCAGATAGAGCTCATTATTTCCAGTCCAAAAATTGCTTAAAAAAAAAAAAGCCTGGAGGCACTAAACCAGAGACCAGAAACCATTTTGTAGAGTATATACAGACTGACTTTGACTAAACCCCGCCTAATTTAAGAAAACTCCACTGGTTTGTATGGTTATGATGATATATAAGAAATAGATATCATAAACCGCCCAATCTGGCAACCCTGCGTCCCACCCCTTTTGCCTAATCACCAGTAGTCGAGGCACGCGAGCATCTAAGAGCAAGAAGCGAGTAGCTGGCTGGCTGCAGTGCTGAGAGTAGTCTGGATAACGGAAAGGTGAGCACCTGAAGTAATCTGAGTAGTGTACGAATTTTTAACATATGTATGTATTGTGTCTTAGTAAATTATTATACGTTGTTAAATTGAGATCTCTCAAGTCGGTACCGATGACCTCGCAAATGCATTTACATAGCCTTGGACACTTCACGCCAGTCAATGCCATAGCCATTTCACACTAACGGCTACACAAGTAAGAAGACTCGAATTAAAGAATTTTGACTCAAATTTAACAAAATGGTAACTAAACTACTTGTAAATCCCAAAACTATGGTTCAGTCTTGGCATGTAAATGTTACCTTAAGCTTTCGAGGGGTTATTGGGGAAAAATGAAATCAAGTTTGTAATGTCTAGCATGTTGCTTGCTCAGTGTAGGAAGGCGCGTGCTATGTTGGCGCCAAGCACGCTGTTAACCTCGAAATATATCAAACCAAGCATAGTTTCTGTTGGGTATCTTCTGAGATATCCCGGGTTCAGTTAATTTTGCATTTATAATGTCGCAGGAAAACGTGTTCAAAGACAATGGTTTAAAGAATAAAGAATAATGGGTGCATGGGTCGTGCATGGGTCATGCATGTGCGGCACGAGAGAGATGCATAACTTGAGGGAGAAGTTACATTAAAGTGGTATTTTAAAGCAGCTCAGTATCTTGGTCTGTTAAATGCAATATGCACCATAAAGCTGTATTAGGAGCTACATGGAGAACATAGGCCGACCTTTACCGTAAAACACGGATTTATTTTTAAAGTTAGTCTACAAACCATGTCTACTAAGGAATGCATTCCAAGTTACAACACTAGAAATGTCAAATCGTTCGACGGTTCTGGTTGCACCCATCTCTGCCTAGCAAAAAAGTCGGTGTGGCGTCGATCACTCCATCCACACAACGAGAAGCGGGTGAAAAATATTGTGTATTCTGTCTGTCAGTGTAGTTACATGGTGGCGGAGGGGAGGGGGTGGGGGGTGAAAAGAATATGACGCTTGTAGTAAGCGTCTGTTGGCGGACTGTTGGCGAGTTGTTTATTTATTGCTCTCTCTCTTCATGTAGGTAGACCATTTTTGCAATGGCTGACAAGAATCAGGTAAACACTGCTTTTCCATGATAGAAAGTAAATTGGATTTGTAAGGTGTAATTGTAATTTGTTACACATTATAATTTGAGGTTGCTCTGGCAACAAACTGAAGCAATTTTCATGTAATTGTGATTATGTGCAATAGGCATGTCCACTATCAGACAAGGAAGTATTTCCTCGCTCTTGACATTATTCAACTGAAAACCATAGTCACTTTTCTTTGCATCACTTTAGGATGATTTACGCAAGATGGCCATGGACGTCATGGCAATGATAAGAGAATCTTTACATCAAGATGGGACAAGTAAGTATGATACACAATGAACATCAAACTTTTTTTTTTTTTTTTTTTTGGGTCAATTCGGTTCGACTTTGGGAAACGATGCCTTTGAACCATATGTGCAGTCATTACAATGTTATATGCTGATGGCAATCGTGTTACTTACATATACACTGTTTAACAATGTAAGGACAATGTTATGACCACTTTCAATTAATTGAAAGTATATTTATTGAAGTACAGGGATAGGTGCAGGGCAGAGATCAAGGGGCAGGTCAGACCCCGGCAGCCTCTGGGTCGACTTCTGGGTCGACTTCTGGGTCAGCTGTGCAGACCAGGGTAGCAGCAGGGGCCACAGTGCACCAGACCATGGTGGCAGCATCCACCTCTAGATCATGTGTCCAGCAAAACATGTCCAGGTTTGGATATTGATATAGATAAAGTGTAATCATGTTGTCTTTCTGTCTTTAACTAAAAGTATACCCTTTGTAGTGCAATGCATTGACTTGAACTGATATATTGAATACATTTCGCTACTGACATTTATCTTAGGGCTTTCCCTGGACTTTTTAAAAACCGCCCCAAAAAGCACACTGCTGGGAAAATTGTGCAAATACAGTTTTTCCTTCTGGACGGCACAACAGACAAGACACCAAAGCCCTCAGTGGAGATGGTCCTTCTGCTGGCAGGGTTGGGGAAAAGGTCCATCTCCATTCCAGAAACTGCTTCACATAAGGAGGATGTTTTTCATCTGATTTTGTTTGATTTAATATTCATTTAGTCTTTTTTATGAGTACTTAATTATTGTTTTAATTTCACAGATTACTGACATACTATGTGCAGCATACCCCAAGATGCAGGACCTAGAGGGTGCATGGATGCTTCATAAAGCCATGGGCAAGCAATAGTGTTATATTTATTTGTATTTTTTCTGAATTCTGTCACAGAGGTCCCTTCCTTCGCTAGACACACCTTTGTGTTGACTGCGCCAGCAGACCATTGACCTTAAAGGAACAATCCAGCGGTTTTCAATTATAAAGCATGTTCTCTATCTGAGATGAGTCGATCCCTACCTTATTAGCTTGGTCACTTCTAAGTTAGGGTCGCCATCGGTTCCAAAGGAAAACATGAGCCCAGCTAAATTCTATCGCATTGGTAGTCATTATTAAAAACCGGTGGACTGTTCCTTTAAAATAGGTGCCTCATACCTTCACCTGGATAGTTATTTATAGAGAAAAAACAATTAATCATTTTGCCAAAGGTGGTTTGAAAGTATATGTAGATTTCCCCATTTCCCAAGTAATAATCCCATGGAAGCATCATGTAAAAATTCACGCTTTTGTCTGCTTTCTCACAGTGATGTTTAATTTATACAGTATATCCCTCCCTGTCTTCATACAGACACACCATCGTCCATCCGGGACGAGTCGTGGAGATAGGTGGCAGACATCGTCAGTGCAGATGGTGGGTTAATTATGGACTATTATGTGCAAAATGAACTGGACTGTTATGTGCAGAGCTTGTGCAAAGGCAGCCATTTACCGTTATGGTTGACTAGCCACACACACACACACCAATTACGTGTTGTCGAAGTCATAGTTCTTAATAGACCTTCATAAAAGCTTTACCTCTTTACTTTTGAAGGCATAGTGTAGAGAATAGGCAGCAAGATAATGATATGTGCATAGGGAGTCTTCTCGGCTATGTGCAATTTATATACACTGCCCGGCTTGGACACAGCGGTCACGCCCACATCACGTCCAAACAAAAGGAGGCGTCGCGACTTTGAAAAACAACGTGTCGCATCACGGTACGTGTCCACTGGTTGCGTCTGATGCGACACGTTGTTTTTCAAAGTTTAAATTGCAGTTCGATGGTGTGCACACTCCTTAAAGTCCTTTTTTGAAATTGCCACACTGCTAGGCCTACAAACTGTGCAAGTCAGCTGCCAGGAAGCCCATGGTTGCCTTTAGCCCTTGTTCCCCCCGTCCTTCCGGTAGCCAGCCTAGGTTTCCTCTGACTAGCCGTGTTTTAGATTCCAGTCCGCCCGTCTGCACCTGGCTGCATACGTCAACAAGAATTGCCGGTGGGCACATAAAAGGGGTTGGGTGAACTCGGACACGATTCCACTTCCTGAAGCAACATGGAAAATCTCGCGGCCTACGCGTTCCACGTCGCCGAGGACATAGACTTCCTCGAAATACCCCTCTTCCTACAAGCAGAGGATGGACAGCGAAGGTGACTGCAACATTCCAAAATCAATGCTGCAATACAATACAAGTAGGTACGACGGTATTAGGGCCATGTATAAATATACTTGATGTACGTGTGTTCCTTGTACATTTAGACGACCCCCCCCCCGGAAAATAACATTATACATGGTCCTAATCCGCAGTCTTACAGTAGGCTATATTATCTTAGGCTACGCCTTTGGGCTGCATTACACCTAATGATGAAAATGTCGGTCCAGTCTACAATAATGAATGATAATGAATGATTGCATGGATTGCGCCATGCAATATATGAATGTATACTGCACCCAATCCACAACAAATATGCAATTGGAAAAAGTGTAGGTGGTAGCGGTCGTAACCTTTAGCCTATTGGGCATACAAAGCCAATTTCCCACAGGGTGGGTACAACAGCGGTTCCCATGTACTGCAAACTGAATACATACCATCAACATACCTGCATTGTTGCATGCATCCCCCCCTTGCGCAAATGTCATAGAAGGTCCTCCCTATAGTACTTGTGAACACACAGCCATGAGTTACAGAGTTGTATGATATTCACACTGCAGATGGAAACAGAGTAATACTAATAAAGGGGAAAGCAGAGTGAACAGGCAAACATCTGAAACGTTCTGAAATAACGCAATGTTGAAGAAGCACTAACTTTACTCAGAGGTGTCTTCACAGGAAAATAAAATATACACATAGAAATCATCCATATGATGTACTCTGTTGTATTGTATGTAAATATGATATGCTAATGTGATTCTCCCTCTTCAGAGTTATACCAAAAATCCCACATTTTGTGAACGACATAGTGCCACAATACAGTCTGTCAGATTTCCATGTGTGGGCCATGTGTAAGTATTAATAATAATTTCAATCACAGTGTGCATTCCATTCATTTGCTTTTGTGCTGTTATAGGATGTTATCCCCACACTTGGGCCTCATTACCAAAACCCGCAGCACACAAAAGTCCCTTTGGCCCCATGTGTCCTCGCTTGCCTATGGACGCTGGCAAATCAGGAGTCATATAGGGGGGTTGCAGATCGATTCGGCATAGGCCAATCGACCCTTATGCTTCGCTTACATGATTTCTGTGCCCTAGTGAACGTCCACTTGGCACACCATCTGACATGGCCGGTGGGGGATGCCCTGCAACTGGCGGAAATCGGCTTTGCCCGTGCTGGTTTCCACAGAACCATTTCGGCAGTCGATGGGTGCCACATTGCCATCAGGAGACCTAGGGCCAACCCCAATGCATACCTAAACAGAAAGTAGTATTATTCCATCATTTTAACTGCTTTCTGTGACAGCAGGAGGCGGTTCTGCCATGTCACTGCAGGTCACCCAGGCAGTTGGCATGATGCCAGAGCTTTCCGCCACACAGCGGTTGCCACAGCCTTGGCTGAGGAGCCGCGCTCCCTGGTCCCCGAGGGTATGCATATAATTGGTGATTCCCGATACCCGTTACTACCCCAGCTAATGAAGCCCTATAGGGACAACGGTCATCTGACCGCCCGGCAGAGGCGGTTTAACCAAAGGCTCCACTCTGCCCGGGTGGTCATTGAGCATGCCTTTGGCCTCCTCAAAGGCAAGTTCAGGAGGCTGAACTACCTCTATATGGCCAGGGTAGAGGATATTAGTCGGGCTGTGACGGCCGGCTGCATCCTCCACAACATCTGCATTGAGCCTGCGGATCGGCTCAATGCAGAGGATGCAGCAGTGTTTGATGCCGTAGAGCTGTGGTTCCCAAACTATGGTACGCGTACCCCTAGGGGTACGCGACGTGATCGTAGGGGGTACGTGAGAAGATTTATTTATTTATTTATTTTTGCGGGAAGAAAATAGGCCTAATACAAGAAAAAAAACAACCTACCAATCTGTCCCAGCACTTTACTACACATGCATACATTTGTAGGGGTATGTGGTAAGAAAAAAATCTAAAAACTAAAGGGAAACGTACCGTTAACGTAATACCAAAAAAGCACCTGACAGTCTCTGGTCCCAGCGCTTACTACACGCATGCACGTAAGCAGGGCCGGTTCTGGAGGGGTAGCAACGGTAGCAATTGCACCCGGGACTGGTATGGAGAGGGGCCCAAAATAAATATGAATGAAAAAAGAAAAAAAAGAGTATGTTGTTCCTGAATAAGGGCGTGCTGTCTCTGGTCAAGAGAGCCTGCACGCTGCAAACATGGCTGCAGCCTTTCTATTGGCTGTTTCTTGGTTATAGTTAAAATGTATCATTTTTTGCACTTTCCCACGTATCTGCCCGGGCGGGAGACCTGTGACGGGATAGTTCGTTGTTGGTTGCAGTCATAAAATGTCGGGCAAATCTGGTTTCCAAAAACGGAAAGAAATTAAACGGAGATTAGAAAATACATAAGGGACAGAATATGCAAAAAAGTATATAGTTCGTGGCTCAGTAGACCTACAGAAGAAACCCAGCTTACAGGGCATCTCCGCAACGTCTGTTCAGGATGGAGCAGTGCTAGCCCCATGGATGCGGTCATTGCCACTGATGATGACCAAGGCACTTCATCAGCGTGTCACAGAAAGGAGCAGGATTTTGACTTATTTGATCCTGCGCAGTGGCCGGAGAAAATGCACGATGACGCCAGGACAGAAATTGTGAGGAATAAACCGCTGCAGGTGACAGATTTCGATTTCCCCAAAATGGATGGCCGTCGTTTCACACCAGCTAACTACACCAGGAAAATTGGCGCCCTATGTGTACCTCGGCCATGGCTGATCTACTCAAAGTGTGCAAATGCTGTTTTCTGTTTCTGCTGTAAGTTGTTTGGGGGTGACAAGAGGGTCTTCCGCACAGGATTTTCGAACTGGGCCAAATTATCAACAAGATTGGCCGAACACGAGAGTTACCGTTCTCATCTGGAGAATTTCACTAAGTGGAAAACACTTGAATTCGCCTTAGCTTCCAGTACAACAATTGACAGCAATCTGCAAGCGGAGCTGGAGAGTGAGAGAAAATGATGGCATGATGTGCTTACTAGGATTTTGGACTGTGTCATGTTTCTTGCGAAGCAAAATTTGTCATTTCGGGGAAGTGTTGATACGCTTTACCAAGAGAACAACGGAAATTTCCTACAACTTGTGCAATTTCTCGCCAAATACGATGTGGCTTTAGCACAATACCTTCGCAATGTAAAGACGACCCACTACCTCAGCAAAAACATTCAGAATGAGTTCATCTGAGTCCTCGCCGAGGCAGTATTGGAGAAGATAGTCCAGAAAGTTAAAACCGCTGGATACTACAGCATAATGATGGACTGCACACCAGACGTGTCACACAAGGAGCAGCTCTCCTTTGTTTTGAGGTATGTCACAACAGAACAGAAAGTAGAGGTGCACGAGAGTTTTCTTGAATTCATTGACGTGCAAAGCACAACAGGTGAAGACCTTGCAAATACTATTTTAAACAAGTTGATTGAATATGGCATTGAGGATTGAAGGGCAAAAGTACTTGCAGAGAAAATCGACATCCCACCCACTTTCCCAGAACATCGTACGCGGCGCAGAAAACGTCTCCCAGGTGAAGTGGCAATGGATGACCCTTTGACAGACGAGGAAAAGTTTTGTGTGTGCTTTTTCAACTGCCTGATTGACACTGTTATTGCAGAGATAGAAGAGCGTTTTTCATATCTGCGTGAGTGCAATCGTCTTTTCCACATTTTGTTAGACATTCGGAATGTCCACAAAAACAGCAACCACAGAGAGGCCTGCGAAGAGCTCGCTGAGTTTGTAGGGGGCATTGATGGTGCAGAACAGAAATCAGCATTCCCGAACACAACTGCTGTTTGCCAAGTGTTTCTCACAATTCCATTCTCAGTCGCAAGCACAGAGCGCTCTTTCAGCAAACTGAAATTGATCAGGACATATTTAAGATCAACTATGTCTCAGGAAAGACTGTCTGCATTGGCTGTATTGTCAATCGAAAACCAAACTTCAAGACAAGTGGACTACAAAGACATCATCACCAGATTTGCGGCAGCGAAGACACGACGCATACAGCTGTAAGGTAGGACAATGTTTACCTTTTTTTATGCAGCTCGCCGTGGCTGCAGGCTTTCAGTTCTACCGGTAAGCCCGCCGTGGCTACAGACTTTCAGTTCTCATTGAATGATAAAGTATTGGCAGCCCGCCATACGGACTTTCAGTTGTCAGTGAATGATTAGTTTTGGCACAGACTTTCAGTTGTATCATGGTTGTGAATGGTTGTGACAGCCCTGCGTGGTGTCAGTGGTGAATGGTTCAGTCATGGTCAGTGAATGGTTATTCGAGTAGGCTATGCCTAATGGTAACTCTGATCCGCCGTGACTTTATGCGTCTTTATTATAGGCAGTTTAATATTAAATACTGGATATGCGTTATAGTTATGTGATGATGGTTGTGCGCTGATTTTTTCGTGTCGGGAGGACTTTTTGCGCGATGTTGCACCCGGGCCCAGATTAGGTAACCGGCCCTTCACGTAAGGCTTCTGAAATGCCTGCACGTAACGTTCCAGGCTTCTGAAAACAGTTGTTGTTACTTGGTAACACCAAGCTTCACACTGCTAGTTAGCCTACGCTACGCTGCGATAGTAATGATACTCCCCTGCTGAAATCACAAAATAACACAAACATGGACAAATGGCTGAAAAGAGTTCTCCCCCCCTCCACGGAGACGCCATCGGCTCCTAGGCCTACCATCGGGGATGTCGGTAGCATCAACCGAGACGTGGATCCGTGTGCTAGCAGCAATACGGTAACTGCAGCTCATCAAGCTTCTACCATGGCTAACGCCTCTGTCCGTGACAGTGACGATGAGCCCCCTGGCACAAGCAAGCATGTGGCTGCAGAAATGACATCGGTTAAAAAACGAAAATATGATGACAACTACATTTCGTTGGGCTTCACTTGTATCGGCACTGGCTCGGCTATTCAGCCACAGTGCGTTGTGTGTGCTAAAGTGCTTTCTCACAACTCCATGAAACCATCACTCTTGCGCAGACATTTGGAGACGAACCATCCCCACTTAAAAAATAAGCCCCGGGAGTTTTTTGAGAGGGAATTACGTGTCCTGTCTACCAGTAAATGCAACCTAACAAAACCAGATACATTAAACAAGAAAGCGTTAGAGGCGTCTTATATGGTGAGCTACAGAGTAGCCCAGACTGGCAAGCCACACACTATTATGGAGGAGTTTTTCCTACCTTCTGCCGCAGACGCCGTTGGAGTTATGTTTGGGGAAAAGGCAAAAAGTGTCATACAAACCATACCGTCATCAAACAACACTGTTTCTCGCCGCATCAGTGCCATGGCTGGGGACGTTTTAAAACAGTTGCTGCTTCGCATACGAGCTAGTGACTTTTATTCACTACAGCTAGATGAGTCAACGGACGTGGCCGGCCTGGCACAGCTCCTCGTATACGTTCGCTATATCCATGAAGGCTCAGTCAATGAGGGTATGCTGTTCTGTAAACCACTCGAAACAAGAACAACAGGGAAAGACATCTTCCAAATGCTGGACAATTTTGTGACATCAAAAGGACTTTTTTGGACTAAATGTGTGGGCATCTGCACAGATGGCGCAAGGGCCATGACAGGGAGGCACAGTGGTGTGGTGACTCGTGTCCAAGCGGTTGCCCCCGATGCCACTTGGGTGCACTGCAGCATCCACAGAGAGGCTCTGGCTGCCAAGGGCATGCCTGCAGATTTGAAGAACGTTTTGGACACAACTGTAAAAATTGTAAACTTTGTTAAAGCCAGGCCTCTGAACAATCGCATATTTACTGCGCTCTGCAATGAAATGGGCAGCGACCATAAATCTCTTCTACTGCACACTGAGGTGCGCTGGCTGTCAAGGGGGAAAGTATTGACACGCGTTTTCGAATTAAAAGATGAACTGAAACTGTTTTTTGTTGATCAGACATTTCACCTGTCTCGCAATTTGCATGATGAAGCGTTTCTTTCACGACTAGCTTATCTCGGTGACATTTTTTCTCGGCTTAATGAACTTAATCTTGGATTGCAGGGGCTCTCCGCAAACATCTATAATGTGCGAGATAAAATCGAGGCAATGATTCAAAAATTGAAGCTATGGATAGACTGTGTGGACAAAAACAAGACAGTTGCCTTTCCTTTGTTGCACGATTTTCTGTGTGAAAATGACCTCAGTCTGACAGACAACATCAAGCGCGACATTACAATGCATCTCAACGAACTGGCTGATGAGTTGCGCAGGTTCTTCCCCCACAGTGACGAGTCGGACAGTTGGATTCGACATCCCTTTTCTACTGCCCCCGCTGCCCTGTCGGTATCTGAACAAGAGAACCTTATTGACATTGCATCAACAGGATCCTTGAAAATTGATTTCAACCACAAGCCTCTTGCAGATTTCTGGATAGGGTTGCGTACAGAGTATCCTGAATTGGCAACACGCGCTGTCAAGAAACTAATGCCCTTCGCAACTACATATTTATGTGAGAAAGGATTTTCATGTCTGACAAGCCTGAAAACTAAATACCGACACACGCTGTGTGTAGAAGACGATTTAAGGCTGAAACTTTCTCCGATTCGACCTGACATACAGGGGCTATGTGCATCCTCTCAAGCACACCCTTCACATTAATCTGGCTTTCGGTCACTTTTGATAAACTCGCTCCCGTCACGACCTCTCTTAAACTCGATGCAAAGCTCCGCAGTTTTGGTAGCCTAATCTTAACAAAAATAGTTCTGTACATGTTAATGTTCTGTTCTGTAAATAGTTCTGTAAATGTATTTCATATCTGCAATATCTGTAACTTATAAAACTCCCTTACTGTCTCTTACCCCCTAACAGTTCCATGATTTTTTTTTTTTGGGGGGGGGGTACGCGGATCGGTCTGAAATGCTCCAAAGGGTACGTGATACTAAAAAGTTTGGGAAGCACTGCCGTAGAGCATGTGGAGCCACATGACAATCCACAAGCGGCAGCATATAGGGATGATTTATGCAACAACTTCTCAACATCAACCCCCCTCTCCTTTGGTGGTCAGAAGGGTGATGATCTCCTCTTGGCCTGCCACCAGCTGCCGCAAGCTGGTGGAGATGTCGGTGAGTGTGCCCAGCAGCCTTCTCTCGAAGGCCCTTCTCCTCCTCTCCTTTACCCTCCTCCAGCTCTCCAGATCCGGGCGCACGATGGATTCCAGCGCAGCCGTGCGCCTTTCGGCATGGTGCTGGAAGGACTCCAGGAACCCAGAGGCCTGGCTGGCTGGTCTCCTGGTGGCCCAGACTGGGGAGAGTCGGGCTGGAGAAGCAGAGGGCCTTCTGGCTGCTGGTGCAGGTGCAGGTGCTGGTGCCGGTGCGGGTGCAAACAGTGGAGTGGCCACTACTGTGCCCGGGGGTGCAGTCCCAACCCCAGAGTCACCAAAGGTCTCATCCATTTTCTGTTAACACACATGCAGGATGTCAGTCATGATACATTGTAGACACTCTAGTGAGTGTTCACACATTCACTGTAGGTTAAAATACCCAGGTGGTGGCTTAGGTGAAACAAGAGAAGGGTCCACATCACTTGTGCTTACAGTGTAGTACTCCCAGCTAACACGCTCTTCCCCAGTACTCTTTGTGCGGTCCTTTATTCTTTTGTAGGTGACCAGCATGTTATTGAGTTTTTTGCGCACCTCCTCAGGGGTCATCGCATAACCCTGCCTCTCCATGTCCTTACTGACCTTCTGGTAGAATATGGCCTTCTTCGTTGTGTGGAATATTTGGTGGGTTTCAAATAAAGACAGGAGAAGCAGGGTTATGCGATGCCTCGTTTCTGTAAAGACATATGGAATGGGTGTCACAATGGCACTGCAAATGCATTTCCCCACAGCAATTGCATTTACTTTCCTAGGTTTGTCTACATTATACCTGGTTCAGACTCAGCGGACACAACAGTACTGGGGTCGATGCTGGATTTGGCTGGTGGTGTCTGGACGGCTGTGGGGATTGGGACTGCACGACTGGTGGTGGTGGATGCTGGACGCGTGGAGGTGGTGGTGGATGTGGAGGCACTCGTACATGCTGGTGGTGGTGCTGCATGTAATGACGTAGGTGGAGGGCCCAGGATAAAGGAATTAACATGGGAGAGGAGCACTGATAAGGTGAACACCTACAGCATGGGTGCAATGGTCATGACATTGCACATTTGTAATAAAATCCTTTCACAGATCACTGACCTTGTGTGCCTATGTTGTGTCTTATTTGCCCCATAAATTCAGTCAGGTATTGTTTATCTGACTGTTACACATAATGCAAACATGTCAATGTCTCATCACTTTGGCCAAATCTGGCAGACGTCTTATGTTTGTTAGTGTGCATTGCATCAATCAAATAAACCTGGACCTCGCAAATACTGTTGGTTTGTGCATCATGGTTGTCTACTCACCAGTTCTGAGGCGCTGTGCAAGGTCAGGGGGCGACTCTTAGTGTGCCCTGGTCATCACTCAGCAGCAGTATGACTGTTGGTTGCTCCATTGTTCTTTGTGTCATGCTGCATTTTGGACCTCTATATATGTGGCCGTTAAGTGGTTGGGTGATGACAAGGCACAGAACACCTGCCTCATTGGCAAACCTACCAATAAATCTAACCTCTTACATATCAGGATCAATCAGACGTCTTCACCCCACATTGGCCATGTGTTCCAGCTGTTCTGAAATGGTTTCAGCTGCTCTGTGATTGCTGGAGATTAGTTGGTGTTGCCAAATGCAAAGCCTTTGGTGACAACATGCAGCAAATTGTATGACCAACGTTTTGGAGGACCAATCATGTTCAGGTTACTGGTCCAAACAGAGCTCCCAAGACAGTTGGTCCACTGTGTACTGACATAGTATGTTGGTGACTACAGTGGCTGAATGTGGCCTAGCCTATGCTAAGTACCCAGTTCATGTCCAGTTTGAACAGACACACATGAATACCCCTGATTGACAACAAAGCAGACACAGCTGAGGCATATTGGCATGGCAGACCATTGTTTATTCCCACAAAGCATGTGGCAATTGCTCCAGGATCAGGGGGGACAAACAGGAAGGGGAGTCACCTGTATATGCTTTACATATCATATCAACTGGACATAAGGAAGCCCATGACAGGATCATCAGACATGACAGCGAATACAGTTCACAGTGTGGGCACCAACCATTTCACAAGTCCAATGCCGAGGAGAATGGAACAACATGAATGTCATGATCACAGATATTGCATTGTAAATGTACAGGTTTTGCTTGTGATGCAAGGGGTCATTATTGTTACTTTCATTCTTCATAATAATGAGGATAACGATCATTCATATTGTATAAATTGCAATGATGCAATATTATTTATTATGATGACAATTATATTTGGTGTTTCACTACATTCTGACATTTCAACATGAATGACATTTCAAGGTGCTCCGGCTCAATAAGTCGGCTTATGAACCTGGTCAGATGACGACGGCCTTTTCTGCTGCAGGGTGGGGGCGTCCAACAACGCACGTGCACAGATGTCAGTGAACTTTTAACCAACCACGGCAAAGCAGCGTCACCAAGGAGGCGTTAGCTAGCCGCTTGCAGTTGTGTGGAGGCAACTGCAAGGGTCTGTACGATTTGTCTGTAAGCGTCATGCTCCCGCGAGTTTTGGGTCATGTGTCATGGTCACATTGTTGTGACACCCTCACACATTTCGGGCATGTCGGACACAATTTCTAACCACAATGCAACATTTTTAGCGTCAGACTGCAAACGGATGCAAACTGCTAGGCCAAGTAAAACGTGCCTACTGCCACTCTCCTTTGTCTCCCCCGTGTGCCGCCTGCTTCCTCTGCCACCACCTGCACACAATTAATCAACCCACCACCACCACGAGAGCACTCAGCCTGGTATCGCCTATCGTTACACCAATCAGGAAGGGGGCGTCAACATTCAAATAAGGTCTGACTGCAATTGTGCACCAACAGTCCTAAGTTTCAAAGAAAAAAACAGCAACCCACACTCACAAAATTACAAACAAAAGTCACAATCGTTGCAGCCATACCACAGGACACGCATGTTTGACAAACATTCAATAATTAGAACAGCTTATTATGTATTTCAACAACCAGGAGAAAATCAGACCATTTGAGACTGGCATATATTTCCCAGAAGTGTTGTTGGCCCACATTAAACATATCAGAATAAAACCAACTTCTGTTTTCTAAAATGATGTGCACCATGATGCTGTGGATCAAATTAGTTGTCAAATTAACTAAAACTAACTAATGATTAGGTCTATAACATTGCCTTGTGTAATTTAACTATTTAAGCATAGTGAGAAGTTCTACCAGGAAGATGTAATGTGCATCATTAATTAGCTATCGTCCAATCAGCATGTAACATCTGTCTTTTAATACGTCACCTTACCTACCTGGGGTGCGTTTCCCAAAAGCGTCGTTGCTAACTTCCTTAGCAACTTTGTAGGTTTGAACGATGGTCTTACCACACTGCTGTTTCCCAACACCATCGTCCAGACTTAGCAACCAACGATGTTTACAACTACAGTAGTCCGATGGATCGTTCAACGACGCAAGTGTTTCCCAACAACAAAGTCTGGACGAACCATCGGAAGTTCCATCGTGAAGCTGTGCAGTTGGAACGATTGGCATGGACCTGTCGTGAGACCGTCGTGTTTGTTCACGTGAGGTCTTGCTCGTCACCTTTGGCCTTTTTGTGGCGAATTAGGCGGCTGTCTGTGCATTACTGCCACCATCTGCATAAATGATGTTACTCCCAATTCACTTAATTTTCGGTATTGCATTGCCAGATCATGTAAAAAGAATGTAGAAAACACCCGATAACACACAAAAAGCTGTTGCAAAATGTGGTTGGATAAAAGTTAATGTACGTCAGTGATGTTAATGAGCACTTTTGTAATATTGTGATGTATGTGCACTTATTACTGACCCACAAGCACGGTTATTCCATTGCCCCGTAGATCATTTTCAGCTGTTACAAATTGATTACTCTTCGACAGGATTCGAACCCATATCTCACCGAAAAAGACAACACTTGTTTTGACAGACCGACGAGCTAACCACTCATCCACCTCACCACTTACCTACATGGAGGGAGTGGTTATATTTATAGCTGTTGCTCCATGCAGTATAAATTAAATACACAGACATATGATACAAACTGACAGTCAGTTGTTACTTTTAATGAGTAGGGCACATAGTTGTGTTTACGGAGATATCCCAGAGTTTCTACAGCTGTCATACCGGCTTAAATGAAATGAGACTACGTTTATGTCCTTATGTAGCCTAGATCAATCATTTCTGTCGTTATCCGCAACGAATGCACCCGAATACTCTACGAGCACTTCTGAAACATCTGGGTACTTCGCAGTTTGAACCACCTAAGTCCAAACTAACAACAGTTCAGACTTCCATCGTACTTTGGTGGTTGGAGATTTTCGGAAACAGTCGGTTGTGGGGTGCTGAGTAGTTTGAACCTACGTTGTACAACGGTGGTTTAATGCTAACCTCCGTCGTTGTTTGGGAAACACACCCCTGCTTTGCTGCTCACAGGTGTATTCTGCTGTTTGGCCTCCCCCCTCCCCAGCATCCATCCAAGGGTTCCTGTGCGTGTCCAGTTGGTCCCTATGTTGATGTCTCATTTGTCCCTGCCTCTTGACTGACCTTTTGGTGTCTCTTCTACCTTTGCCTCTTCACTGGCACCTTGATGTCTCATCCACCTCTGCATCTCCAATGACTGACCTCAAATTTCCAGTCTCCTCCTTTATCCTTCAGGATCACTCCACTATACTCACTCAGGATTTCAGCTACGCCCCTCAATGAACAGTTCAACTCCCTAATGCATTCCCATCGAGATGACACTGTTCTTGTCCTTTTGTTGGAGGGTAATATTATTATGCCCTCACTCCATTATTTCAAAATGAATGACAAATGTTCAACTTTTGTAATTTGAGATGGACCCAGAAGACATGGAAAACTGTCCTGTGTTACAAATGTTGAAAGTTTGTCATTCATGTCCATGTCATTCATAGAGTCTTGCATCTTCCAAGTTACATAGGAGACGAATCAGGTGCAGTTGTGCCGTGGTTATGGTGTGCTTATTCATCTGGATAGTTGCAATTAATGCTGAAATATATATATATGGGGTTAGCATAGTTAACTGTTAACAAGTGCATAGTTACCTGATAACAAGGTCATAATACAGTACAGTTTATTTTAATAAAACAATCAAAAAGTATTCTTAAAGGCTTAATAATGCACAATAAAGGATTTATCAGTCTTTGTAAGACACTGTTCTCGCTTTAGATCCGGTACCTGCAAAACGCACAGTTAACTTACAATAGATGACCAGTAAAGTATTAATGTTAATAAATCAAACAATAAAGATTAGTAAAGGCATGACAAAGACATAATGGTTAGGCTTTTTTAAGTGTAGCCTAACCTGCCTGTAAATTGGCATAGCTGGAGACAAAATAAGTTAGCTGTTGCATAAACATTTTGTCACATGGTATTGCCGTTGGTATTTGTAACGAAGAAAACAGTAGGAAATAAGTTGCTTATATGACTAGCTTTGGCTAGGTTGGGCAGGCTAGGCTACATTTATGGAAACATTATAGCTTCTGTCTTCATGGAATTAATATAGCTTCTCTCTTTTCTCTGAAATGTTTGTAACTAAGAAAGCTTTAGGAAGTAGTTTGCTTACACTGTATGACTAGCTTTGGCTAGTTAGCTACATATCTACAGTAGCTGCATGTTTGAATGTACACTAACTAGTTAGCTGCAGTCAAAACTTACCAAAAGAGTCATCCTCCATATCACAACAGCTCCTCTTGTCAGCATTATCTTTTTGAGATTCAGAACGGGTTTGTATTCTCCTCGAGGTGAAAATGTTTGGTCCTCTCCCTCTATTTTGCATGAGGTATTAGAAGGATGTTCACGTTGATTGTGTGGCCAGAGGGTCGCTAGCTTAACCATAGACATACCGTGTGTTCCGATGTCCATACTTTCAGCACTTACTGTACTTAGTTTGAGAACGTAGGGTGTTCACATTACGATTTTGGCGAAAATAAGTGTACTGAAAGGACCTGGATGCTGCCCTCAAAACGGTCAAAACGGTGAGTGTGGATCAAGGTACACTTTTCGCACTCAAAGCCGCCATCTTAGCTACATAGCTGCGGAAGTGACGAATCCAAACAGACCAAACTGAAGAAGAAACGAGGAGATTACGTTGCTGACGATGTTGGCGCATTTTTCAGGAAGCTTGCAGTAGTGTATTCATTTTGCAATGACTTAAATATGTCTTGTTCTCCGTTCAAAGTTGGCGGGTAATGACACGCGGCTGCAGTCACCATCGGAAATTCCGGTAAGTGCATCACGGAGTATGGAATATGGAACAACACTTACCTGCTGAAATCTGTGTACTTAGTAAGTGCAGACAGTGCACTGTAGTTAAGTGTACCCATGGAAGCATGGATATCGGAACACACCAATAGTATGTCTATGAGCTTAACCTGCAAGAGTCGGTTTTACAGTCCGTCTTCAAAATAAAAGCTTGCCAGAAGCGCAAAAAAAAAGAACGGATGTAGACTGCCCGCGAAAAGCAAAGGAAGAAGATAAAAACGAGAAGTGGCTTTACCAGGATGACACTGCAACACAAAGTCAGATAGCCAAGTAGGAGTAGGTCACCTTTTTTTTATTTTATTTTTTTTATTGCTGGCATAGTTTAGGTTATGGACATCTCCCATGTCCATTCATTTTGTTGTGAAAGTCGGTTTATTGGTGTATTGGTGGTGCAAAAGAAGCAATATTTTTACATTTGTAGGAAAATATGCCTCAGCAATAAATGAAGACATTGGGCTTCACCGTTAAAAATTTTGTTGTGTTAAGAAATGTTTTTCTTCCATCATACAGTATCAACCTTGACCACATGTAATGTTCATTCCAGATGTGGAATTTGTGAAAATCTTTACCCATAAACAAATGCAAACAACAATCCAAAAGTATTCCTAAAGGCTTAATAATGCACAATAAAGGCTTTATCAGTCTTTATAAGACACTGTTCTCGCTTTAGATCCGGTACCTGCAAAAAACACAGTTAACTGTAAACAAGTGCATAGTTAACTTATAATAGATGACCAGTACAGTATTTATTAATGTTAATAAATCAAACAATAAAGATTAGTAAAGGCATGACAAAGACATAATGGTTATGTTTTTTTCCTTTATGCCTTATTGGTATATTGTCATACCGGTTGTTTAACCCACTGTGACACCATGTGCCTACTTGTACATTATTGCCCATATTGGGTGCCTGTATGTATATTGTATATTGTTGTCCCTACTGTGCAATACAAGTACACATACTTGTTTAGTCTATTGTATTTATTGTATTGTATTACGTTCTGTGTTATGTGTATAGAGAGCTAACATCTGCCGGAGTCAAATTCCTTGTATACGTAAGTATACTTGGCCAATAAAGCTGATTCTGATTCTGATTCTGATTAGAATTTATGAGTTTTTCTGGACAGTATTATTCACTCATTTCCATAAGCCACTATTGGACAATCACCTTGTAAACGTACAACCTTATCCACAGGTACACACTCTCAGTGGCTTTTTGCAACACTCACAATTGGAGACACACCCTTCCCAGAGTTCAGTGTGGTGGTGATGTTGGATGACATCCAGATGGGTTATTATGATTCAAATAAGGGACAAATGATATACGGTCATCACCGGTCGGAGCAGGTGCATGTAAAGGAGGAGGAGGTCAGTCTCCTAGGAAACCTGCACAGACAAATGAAAGATGCAGCATTTTTCTTAAAAAACGTCTGAATAGTGCTCAAGGTAAATATGTAGTGCTTTAGTGAACTTTCTTTTTCTCTTCCAAAGAAATACTTATCCAGCAGAATCTGTGTGGTTGTGAGCTCTTTGACAGTGATATCCCTGGTCCATACCACTCCTGGTATGCTTTCAACAGCATGGGCAACATAGGGCTGAACTACAACATGGAGCACAACAGCGGTGAGTATGTAGGTGTATGCATCAAAAGCCTAAGGCATGACCTTCACAGTGCCAAAAACATTGTGATGAGAAAAGGTAATGTAGGTGTCTTTTCTATTCATAGTTAATAGAGCTTTAATGTTTAGAAGTTGTTGGTACGCCTCCTATAGGCAGGTTTTAACACATCACACCACTAGAGTGAAAATATATTTTGATTTGCATGAGCTGTTGTTCTTGTCCTATTCATCTGCAAAAACTAAAACTGGAATATATGTTATCATATCTTGTGTAATGAGATGCTGCCAATAACCATACTATTACATACAAATGCTACATCTACACGATGGCTTATATTGAGTTCTAAATTATATGACATTGACATTGTGAAACCCAGAGTGAGGCTCCTCCAGAAGACACTCCCAGACTCTGGAGGGGCCAAAGTGACCTGCCTGGCCACTGGTTTCTACCCCTGTCACATCATCCTGACCCTGCTCAGAGACGGCCAGCCTGTGCCTGACCACCAGATCACTGGGGGGAGCTGCTACCTAATGCAGATGAGACGTACCAGATGAGGAAGAGCCTGGAGGTCAGCGCAGAGGAGCTACAGCAGCATCACTACACCTGCACAGCTGAACACCTCAGCCAGGACAACAAACTGGATATTGGATTAGGTATCTCCTTTTACACCTATGTGCAGATGATGAGGGGTTAAAGCAAGCTGGAAAGACTGGTGCATGCCACCAGAAGAATCAGTGTTGGTACGCAGCACCAGGAAGAGACAGCAGTTTCCTGTCACACTCACAACTAGTCATGGTCAACTTTTTCAGCTATGAGATGAAAACATATCAGAATGATTTAGCAAGTTGTGTCCCCAAATGCAGAGAGAATATGGTTCTCTCCCAACCCAATAAACAGTGAACCACAAGTACGTATGTGTGAGCTCTGCCCCTTAGCCTACCATACACATTTGAGCACCAAATTTTAAAACGATTTTCATTGCTTGTCACAACATAGTATTAAAAAGAACACAGAATACAACTTCAAGCACTAATGTAGTGATGTGTGAAGTGGCATGAGTAACATGACAGATTTAACCAGTCATCACTGATAATAATGATGTAATTTCAATGACTATCTGTAGTTGTATTAGTACATAAAAAATGTTGCATACTTTTATCTTATCAAGAACACTTGATTTTAGTCTATTCTTCAGTGTAGTTAATTTTACTGACAATGTATCTACCATAGAATATGAACCAGGAGTACCTGTAGCACCCATAGTGTCCTCTGTACTGGTCGTACTGGGGGTCTGTGGGATTGGAGCCATTGCTGGTCTTATTCTATGGAAAAGACGGAGAAGAGGTAAGTGACCGAAGAATTAAATATCTATTACTTCGTCAAAAATGTACTGTACTACAAGAAGGAGCTGATTTCTTTCTGTATGACAAATAAAAGATGTCTGGTGTACAAACTAATGTGTTGCTGTAGTACCTCTGCATTTGGCCTTAACATACTAATTTATAATTTACTTTATTGTCTTATAACCCAACCTATCTCAATGTTATGCAATATATAGGTAGCAAGACAGCAAGTTTGTCTTCCTACACAGCTACTTCAAGTAAGTAGGAATTAAATAATCTAAAGTAGCATTGTGTCAAAATGTACACTTATAAATCTTATACCAGTGCTGACACAAAGTCAAAGTCATGCATAGAATGCATTATGTGTTTGTGTGTGTGTGTGTGTGTGTTTGTGTGTGTGTGTGTGTGTGTGTGTGTGTGTGTGTGTGTGTGTGTGATGTAGTGCTGATCTCTTGTCCTACATATGCTGGACTGCTATGAATCCATGTGTGTTCCATTTTATCAGAATGTCATTCAGAGCTCTCATCACTCTCATCCCTCCTGATTTCTTTTTTTCTCTTTGCAGGTACAGAGGAAGAAGAAACATCAAGCTGCAGAAGTATCAGAGGATGATGCTTGACACTCTTCTCTCTGCAACAACAGAATCCACCGCAAACAGTGTTTGTCTATCAGTCCTCATTGGGGAACAGACATGTCAATCTCTGTCAGTTCTAATGAACTCTGAAAAAGTACTTGGAGAGAATTTCGACTGCAATTTTGCTTTTATCTTTTGCTGTTTATTTATTTACTCTTTGATTCAGTTACATTAATCAGGCCTATCTTTCTGCAATAGTCCCACTTGTGACATGTTGACTATCTGTCTAATAATTGATTCAATTCAATTGGAGGTCCCACAGTTGATGGTCAGAAAGTGAACCAAAATCAATTTTTTTTATGCCTGTAACTTTTAATCAAAACTAGTTAGCCCAATTGTGATAGAACACGTGAGAATTGACAAGAGTACCAATTTTCAAGATTATATCTTGTATAGAAATAAAGTTATGGGCCTCCAAAAACCATTAAAAATGAATGCGGCAATCAGCGGGAACGAAAAAGTTTGAAGTATAAAATCTAAACCGATTGATATTTTGACCTGAAACATTGGGATTTTTTGTACCGTAGAGGTATTTGGTGCAATTTTGAGCAAAATCTGAGATGGAGCCCCTGGAATTTTTCTCAGTATTGGATAAGTTGGCATGGAATGACCCTACATGAACTGTATGGCTGTAGGAGTCGCATTTACGTTTTTTCCATTTCCATAATTTACTTATATTTTGTCTTTTTTCTGGATTTTGTGAGACTGCATCCTCTACAGGTAGTGATGGTGCCACCCCATAAGTTGATAAGTTGGTAGCGCATGACTGGGAGAGGGCGGAACAGCAGAATACAGTCATTGACCTCAGCTCCCTCAGCTGCTGTGCGTTGGGGTAATGCGAATGCAAACCTGGCCTGCGTTTGGTGTTGGGCCTTTGAATCATGCTGCCTGCTTATCTGTTGGACTATTGAAAAACATTGCAAACCACTGCATTTTTTATTTTTGTATTTTACTTTATTTCCAATAAATTACCAGCAACAGTAAAACATAAAAAGTCAATCTCTCTCTCTTGGATTTCTTGGATAGGAGTTGTGAGTGTGACACTGCATCATCCGCTTTCTCTGTGTGGTTAAAACAGAAAGGAAACAGGAGGTGGAAGGAAAAACCAAAACCAGATATTTGCCACTACAATGGCTCTGCCTCAACCCTATCTACCATTGTCAGTGGTGTGGGTTGTGTGCATTGGTGACAAATCTTTTTGTGGCAGATGTCCCCCTTTACTGGATGCCCTTTTCATATTGGGTTGGCAGATTTGTGGGCACGTAATGAAGGGGTGGTCCGGTGGTTCCGATATCAAGACAGGTACCTGCTACCTGGGGGTGTGACCCTACCCTGGTTTGGTGAGATCGCGGCTTTGAATGAATGTTTGTCTTAACCACACTCACATGGGTTGCTGTCACTGGTGAGGCCAGTGAAGTGTTTTTCGGGATCTGTGCAGGCACGCAGCATGCAGCCGTTACCAAGTGTGGAAATTGGTGCCCTCTGGTATTCCTGGTATTCCTGTTTGTCATGTCTGAGTGGAGCATAATTGTTTGATCTGCAGCATGTCGCTTGTTTTGATGCATGTATGTGCTGTGCTGAGAGCTGTTTCCCCATCTCATGGGCGTGGCCGTCCAGTGTCTTTGTGTGTATTTGTTTATTCTTTTGTTGATTTGCTCTGCCACTGTAATGACACACTAGTGTCTACTCCCCAGATTGTGTCGGTGCATTGAGGGAGTGAGCCTCAGATTGCATAAGTGGTGACATCCTCACATGTACAATTGTGTGTATGGGGGCCGTATATCCCCCAACCAATCATGACATTCACCAGTCTTGTTTTAGCAAACATTTACCTAGCAAAATATATGTAAGTAGCTGTGTTTGTTTAGAATGTTTAGATCTTCTATTTGGTGTGCTATGACCGAATTGGCTTTTAAAGTATATACTGCAGGTTCATTTTGTAAGAAATATGTGTCATTTCCTTGTTGGAAATAAACACTTGAACAATTATCCATCATATTTTACATTGTGGGTTGTTAGAAAATAGAATATAATTTAAAAAGTAGGTACTTTCAACAGCAGTTTTAAACTATTCCCTCCCTAGGGGAGACACACCTGCCACTGTCAGCCACACCGATAGATCAGCAATGGCTGTGAGTTAGCTAGCTCAGTTAACATTATGTGTAAATGTTCTTTTTGACACTATGCCAGACACAACTGCACGGGGAAATGGTTGTTTGTTCGGCTAGGAGCTTTGAGGAAGTATGTTGTATAAGGTGCTTTGGAGGATGAACACATTACTGTAATGTGATGTGGATTAACTTGTCAGACATACACATAGCCTAAAGTTTACCACCACAAAGATCTACACAACTAACATTTTTGTATAAGTATTGGTTAAAAATCAAGCTTTAGCTATAATGTAGATACAGTTTTTGACCTTTGTAGAAATTACAATTCACCACTATATTTTTGTCCTTGATCCTGACAAGATGTCCTTATGTCTAGGACAGAAGGCTCACTCCAGCCCCTACTGGTGGCTGTTGCGTGACTAATTTACCACCATTAGGTGATGTTTTATTAGACAGGATAACTTTATTTTTACAGCGCCTTTAATACACTGGGTAACTCAATGTGTTTCACACAGATGAAAGCAATAAATAGCAACATTTCAGATTCCCCTTTTTATCCATAGCCCCAGTCCCAACAATAATAATAACAATAATAAACAAGAAGGCATAAAAAATAATAGAGATGGCAAGTGGGCAGTCTGCATGTGGGCTGTCTTCTGTGTAGGTGCCTGTAGTGTGTAATGGTAAATGGAGTAACAGGCCTTTTATATTTGTAGTTTTGGATTGTAATTGCAATCCTTAATGTGAAATGGTAATCAAAATATTTTGTTACTGCCAAAATAACAACACTTCCCAAAACTGGGCTGGGTCATGATAATCTGACCAACAATGCATGGCATATTTACCCTGGTAAACCAGCCCCTCATACTTCATTTCATTTTGTACAGAGGGTCTGGACCGGAATCTGTTGAGGAGCATGTATGAGGACCGAGCAACTTCTATCCAATCAGCAAACAGTGGGAGTGTCCGTGAGCCGTGACGTTGACTTTGTGTGCTACATTTGAATTGTAGTGCGTAAGCAGGCTAATTGCATACGTGACAACTAGATGTTAGCGACTGGGTAAAGGCGGAGCCACTTGTTTTAAACTTCAGCAGAGTCCACACCTCCAGGAAGAAATCATTTCTCACGGCCTCGACTCCAGACCCTCTGTACAAAATGAAATGAGGTACGAGGGGCTTGTTTAGCAGGGTAGGCATATTAGGAACATGAAAAAACATTTATTACACTGACAAAAGCATAACAAACACAACACTGGAAAGTCAGCATGACCCAGTACAAAAGTAGCCATCCTCTGGCCTACCATAAAGCCCTCCTCTCTGAACAGTGTCATTCTGCAACCTCATCCTTTGACGGACAACTGCACAATCTTCTAAGCCCACATACACCCAACAGTGACTGCCAACATACACAGATCTCCTCTTCAGATCTACAGCAAAGCTGTGCAAGCACAGAAGCAGGTGTGCGACTCTCAAACCTGGCGGCCATTGCTCCAAACTCCTGTAGTGTTCTCAGCTATTCTCTACTATTGAGGCTTCAACATGCTTTTTCTCTCACCCTGCCCCTGCCTTTCCTCTACTCAGCTGCTGGTCCATGGTGGTGTTGGGTGTGGTTCCTCTACTCAGCTGCTGGTCCGTGGTGACGCTGGGCGTGGTTCCTCTGCTCAGCTGTTGGTCTATGGTGGCGCTGGGCGTGGTTCCTCTGCTCAGCTGGTCCATGGTGGTGCTGGGCGTGGTTCCTCTACTCAGCTGCTGGTCCGTGGTGGCGCTGGGCGTGGTTCTTGAGGCTGACGTTGTGGGTGAAGCGCTACCCACACTTCTGGCACCTGCAGGGCCTCTCGCCCACGTGGAGCCGCATGTGGGACTTCAGGTGTCTTGGCTGACTGAAGGAGCACTCACACAGTTTGCAGCGGAATGGCTTCTGATGTCTAATTAGCTGGGAAGCATGGCGGAACCCCTTATTACAGACTTCACAAATGCTCCGGCCGTGGGGACAGTGGGTCTTCCTGTGGGAGCACAAACTGGGGCGATCTGGGAATCGCAGTGCGTAGTCTGGGCAGTGGAACTTCAGTAGCTCCTCCTGGTGATTCTCCTCATGCTCCTCCTTGGCTGGAGGCGACTTAAACACCTTGAGGCAGTAGCGGCAGGTGAGCATGTACTTCTCACTGTGGATTTGGCTGTTGTGTGTCTGGAATCCCATCTCAGTTGCAATTTTTTTGTCACAATAAGGACAGATGATGGGCTTAAGCTTTTGCTCACAGACATGCAGGGTGCCTCCATCAACAGTGTTCACCATGGTGATGAACTTACCGCAGTCCACACAGAGATCCCGAAAATTGATTATTCCATGATGTTGCATAGCATAGACTTTGAAGTCATTTAAACTGTTGAAAAGAACAGCAAGGTTTTCCACATATAGTGGCTGAGAGAGAACATCATCTGGTGGAGTCTCAGGAAGTTCCTGCTGGAGTTTTCCTGGTTACTGTTTTTCATGCCCACATTGTGTCTATCACAAGTACGTCCCTGTGTATCAATGTAAAGGGTCTCTTGAGTGCCAACTTCTTCATCATCACTTCCTGAGACTTCCAGGTTGCTATTCCATAAAGCTGTCTGGCTTCTTTCCACTGCATTCTCTTGGGTGTTGTCTCTTTCCATCCACCGGTCTGAACAGAGGGCAGGCTCTTGGCGGCCTGTGCTACAGTAGGTCTGGCGGTTGGAGATTACGGTTTTCTGGCCGCCACAGTTTTGCCCAGTGTCCCTCTGACTGGGGTTTGTGCTGGCACACTTGAGACAGCCGTACAGCTGCCTGTGATACTTCCTTAAGCAGTCTCATGTAAACCCACTCTTACAGTCACGGCACCAGACCAGGGACAGGAGGACCTCCTCTACTGGGTTTGGAGCAGGACCGGATTTGGACACAGTGTTATTGGGGGGGTAGGAAGTCCAATTATCTTTATTGTCATCCTGCATCCCCAACACTTCATGATCATCTGGTTGTTGTTGTCCATCTCTGTCCATCTTGTCTTCGGGATCTATCTTTATTTCCACTTCATGTTCATTTTCAGACTGTTCCTGCTTGATGTTTTTCTCTATTTCTGGCCCAAAGGATAACAAAATACTTCTTTGTTTTGGCATCTCCAAAATCTTCATCCATCCCCTTGTCAAAGGCAGGACACTTGCGAGTACTCACATTATTCCCCTGTAGAGAACAAGAATATCTCTTCACTCTCATGGTCTACAGCTTTAAAATATGTCATATTGTCAACAATATATTATTCATTATCTCTTCATTCACTGATTGGATGGCAAGTACATGCATCTGGACTTTTTCCCCAGTACATAAATCATAGCTCAGACATTCACTTTTACTGTAAAGGTACAGTGTATAGTCTTGTGCCATCTACTGGTGAGGTTGCAGATTGCAACAAACTGAAAACCACTGACACATTCTAACCTGCAATGACTATCAGGAGACAATCCATCGGTGACCTCCAAAGTGGTCCAAGAACTGGCAAATTTACTGCTTTACTGCTTTAAATTTACTGCTACTTTGATGAATATTTGAAACTGTATTTATGTACAGAGTTATGTACTCTGTGAAACTATGGGTTATATCTTTGATGAGAGCAGAATATTGTGACTCTTTAGGTGCCTTAACAGTAGAAGTAAATGGACTGTGGGATGGCGTCGTTTTCAATGGGAGCCGATGAAACCTGATTTTGAATTTTTTAATTGGTCACCAGGCAACTGCGTAAGCGCGTGGTGATGTACGGTCACATCGGCCAATGAACCAACGAAATGCGATAAATTGAGTGGTAGATGTTCATTCACAAATTAGACAGCATATGATAATTTTGTATATAAGTATTTTTCTACCGTCATAGCTGCAATCACTTACTGGAGTGGAAGGCTATAATTGTATGTTAGGACTTCATTCTTCTTCTACTAACTTTGGTTCCTTCGGTCTTGAAGCCAGCATGTCAAGGGAGCTAGCTAGTTAGCATGGACATACCAAGCTATAGCGTGTAGCTTAGCTTAGCCATCTTTCTTTGGGCTTCACTTGCATAGAATAGTAAAATCCATAAAGACAAATACCAATTTCTATGCTTATTTTGTGAGAAATACTGATGGAAATGTTTCCCTAACATGAATAGAAAAGTAAGTGAGCATGACTATGGCTATGGCTTGTTATCCAAACAGTATGGTAAATGTTTTCTGTGCGACACAAACTCACTAGTCATCGAATGATTTGTGACGTCATTTTTAGCATGATTTCAGATAAACGTTTCTCACAAGGTGATAACATGACAGATTTCCAATCGAAGCAAATATGTTTTGCTGTGTCCTCTCCAGTATACAACAATGCCAATATCAAGGTACAGTGTGCTTCTAATGTGAAGCTATTTGATTTCAAACTGACGTTAAAATTAATGGAAGTCAACGGAATGCAAAAGGCTACTGGGGCCTTTGCGGGTTGAGATTTCCCCATGGGTGTTTCAACTTCCGCATATGTTCCTACCCCCTTGGTTGGACTCCATAGCAACCATGTCAGCATGCACACCTATAGAGGCGGAGTCAATCTCATGTAGATGTAACATGCTCATTCTGAGTAAGTGCAAACACTTTAATGCATTTTTGGGGACAATTACATACTGAATATTATTGAAGTGTTTGAAAAGTTATAATTCATTTTTATCGAGGAGTACCCTGAAACACAACACACTGTAGCTTTAAAGGTGTACTTCCACAACAAAATTAATGAAAACACGATGGAAGTACACCTTTAAAGAAAAATGCTTGTTTGCCGTCTCCCCGAGAGCTAGACTGTTTGGTATTACTTCTTGATCTGGTACAACCAATATCCCAGTCTGACAGTATCACTGCTTACCATAGGCCAATGAATTATTGACTGTTTGTCGTCTTGCCCTAAAGTGACCAAAAACACTTTCTTTCAAGCCTAGTAATTAAAGGCCTGTGCTGCAACTTTACCATGGATGCAGCAACATCAGACAGCACCTAAAACTAGACCACTTAGCTTCTGTCAAATATTGTGATATCACTGCACCTATGTTTATGGCAGCAGCAAGGATCCACCAGAATGAGAGTTTAGTTCCAAGTCATATCTGCCTAGAAAATCACCACACATCACTGTCCGTCTGTCTTTTACATTACATTACACTTGGCGGACACTTTTATCCAAAGCGACTTACAATAGAGGACATTAATCACAGCATACAACACTTGCAGATACAGAGTGCACAGGAGATATACAGAGCAATAGGTGCAAATGCCAACTGGGGTTAGTTTTTTTTATTACATTAGCAAAGGGTCAAGCACACACAGAATGCACAACATGCCTTAGAGTCTATCCCAGGTCTGGGCCACTCAGGCATTAGTGCAGTAAATAGTCGTGGAAGAGGAGAGTCTTTACATGCTTCTTAAAGGTTGAGAGATGCTAGTTGCTTCTGGAAGTTTGTTCCACCACTGTGGGACAATTACAGAAAACAGTTTTGCCTGATTTTGCTTAGAGCGAACAGTCTGGGCGAGCAGGGGGCACGGCTAGTCAGTTTGTGTTGGAGGAGCGCAGCTCTCTGGCAGGAACATACGGCCTTAGTATTTCCTTCAGATAAGCTGGGGATGATCCTGAGATAGTTTTGCAGGCAAGGGTCAGGGCCTTGTGCTTGATCCGAGCAGCCACAGGTAGCCAGTGCAACTGGATAAATAGAGGAGTAACATGGGCCCTTTTGGGTTGAGGGTTGAGTACCAAACGTGCTGCTGCATTCTGCACCATCTGCAGTGGTTTTATTGCACAAGCAGGTAGACAAGCAAGGAGAGCCATGGCCTAAACCAGACGTTGCGCTGCATATTGGGTCAGATAGGGTCTGATTTTCTGTATGTTGTACAGCACGAATCAGCAGGTCTGGGCGACTGATGCAATATGGTTGGAGAATGACAGATGGTCATCAATCATGATGCCAAGGTTTTTGGCAACTTTGTTTGGGGTCACAGTGGCAGAGTCCATCTTGAGGTTGATGTTGTGACAAATTGACTCTTTAGCTGGGATAACTAGGAGTTCAGTCTTGGATAGGTTCAACTGTGGGTGGTGTTCCTTCATCCATGTTGATAGGTTGGTGAGGCAGGCTGAGATGCGGAGATGTGGAGTCATCAGTCATCTGGCTGGAACGATAGGTACATCTGGGTGTCATCGGCATAGCGTTGATGGGAGAACCCATGTGTTCGAATGACATGTCCCAGGGAGGTGGTGTACATTTCGAACAGAGGGGGCCCCCGCACTGATCCTTGGGGTACACCTGTGGTGAGGGTGTGAATTGAAGACAGTTTTCTTTGCTATGACACCTTGAAGGAGCGACCAGAGAGGTAGGAGTTGAACCAGGAGTGGACAGTACCAGTGATTCCCATGGTTGTGAGTATCCTAAGGAGAATCTTGTGGTTCACCGTGTCAAAGGTTGCTAATAGGTCTAGTAGGATGAGGACAGAGGATAGTCCTTCTGTTCTTGCATTCCTCAGAGCTGCTGTTTCAGTTGAATGGTCACTTCTGAAGCCAGATTGTTTTGGGTCCAGTTGTCCATTCTGATTCAAGAAGTTGGTAACCTGCTTTGCAACTGCCCTTTCCAGTATGTTATCTGTCAGCCAAGGTCGGGGTTGGTAAGATCGTGCAGGTTTAGTGGCTAGAGGGCACATGCTGTCCAGGCAGGAGTTCAATGTGGAGCTGAGCGACTCAGTAGTAGAGATGGGAAAAAACTCGGGAGTCGGGTTATTTATCCGGATCTCTAATATCACTCAAGAACCATGGATGTAGACGTCTATTTAACCGGCTCAGTTGAGTCCTACAACATTTGATTGATATACCATCAATAAAAGATACAATACAAACATCTTACATCTCATTTGGCAGAGAAATGAAACATACGTGACTTGTAACTTTAGCACTACTAGTGGATCCAAGCACGCAGTGCAAGCAGAGGCACTTAGCCACTCACTCGCAGAGAAACGAAACTTAACTTACCCGACTTGACTGCAAGGATCCAACTGTTCGTGGATCCCTGCTTACTTGGATCGCGTCATGAGTTTCGTTTCTCTGCTGAGTGTGTGAGTGCCTGACAAACCGTGGATCTCAACTTCGCTCGTGGATCCCTGCTTACTCGAATCGCGTCATGAGTTTCGTTTCTCTGCCGAGTGTGTGAGTGCCTGACTAACCGTGGATCCCAACTCATACCCGCTCGTGGATCCCTGCTTGGCTCACGGCTTGACTCTCGGCTTGAGTTGAGGCTGCCTGTTTGTGGTTAACTCGTGGCTTGACTCCTGGATCCCTACTTGCTCGTGGCCTTGCACAAGCTTTAGCTGGGTGAATCCCCTGCATACAATGGCGGTCTCGCACATGACACGAGTTCTCCATGCTGTTGATGACTCCGACTGCCATTGTTGCCTATGTGTGAATTAATACGTAATGTCGGGCATGCGGAGTAGTTTGATGTTTACAAATAAAGCCATAACAAAAAAAATAATAATACAAAAATAAAATATTCTTTCGCAGTGTACCCCGGGGACGTCGCCATGTTAAACTTTCGGTGCTATAGCGCAAAAGTTACAGTCCTCTCGTGAAGGATTTCTTTAATTTGGGATGATGAGAGGAACATGCAATTCTAACGTTGAATGAATGAAAGGAAAGGGCAATCATCATGACGGGCATGAGGAGTAATTTCATGTTTACATTAAAGTGAGCTTGTGACCATAAGGAAATAAAATAATACTACAAAAAAAATCTTTGGTAGTGTGACGTCGCCATTTAAAACTTTCGGGCTATAGCACAAACGTTACAGTCCGTTTTTATGCAGGGTGGTTGAGGGTTTTTCTCTGGAGGATTTTTAAAATTTGGGCTAATGAGATGAACATGCAATTTTAACGTGAACTAGATGTACCGCATAGCAGTGTTGTGAGGTGAGAATTTCTGTGGAAATGATGTCCTGGAAGAGGGCATGGATGTGGGTTTTGAATGTGTAGTGTGTAGGAGTGATTTGTGAAGGCAAGGAAACGGCAAAATTAGATTTTGTACAATTACAGCGCTCCCTATGGACCAAATTTTATGGCATGTTCTGTGGTGTTAGAGGTCTTTGTGGTGATCGTGCATGATGTATTTTGTGCAGTTCCCACCTTCTCGATCCAAGATATTGGCGACTCAAAATCCCAATTTTTGCATTTACCCTTATCACTAGGTGGCGCTATGCTTCAAGTGAGAGTTTATGGGCTGGGTCAATATGCCTCTGTAACACCTACATACTAACACAAAAACTGTTTTTTAACACCTAGCTTTGGCGATAAACATCGCCCCCTATGACGAAATGTCACAAAATTTTGTACACATAAAAAGAAAGCTGTTTAGAGATGGCATGTCAACTTTGACCAAATTTGAGCAATTAAAAGCCAAGATATGGATTTTTGAAGAATTTTAAGCTACGTGTTAATTGTTCATTGACGTGTAACTTTGAAACGGTTTATCTCAAGATAAATCCTTTGATAACTTTTTGTCAGCATTGTCTGTAGATGACATATACCAAATTTGGTGAGATTCACATGAACGGCCTATGACGAGTTCGTTCAAATTCGTTTTCGAAATGGTAAAATTTCACGAAAATTGTTTTCGTTGGAAGTGGGCGTTGACCAGTGCTTTCAATGCGTGAGAGTCAATAGATTTCATGATAAAAAAAAGTTGTTGTAAACATTAGCATTCTCTAGATAATAGGCAAAGTGACATTTTCTACAATTACAGTGCCCCCTATGGACCAAATTTTATGGCATGTTCTGTGGTGTTAGAGGTCTGTGTGGTGATCGTGCATGACGTATTTTGCGCAGTTCCCACCTTCTCGGTCCAAGATATTGGCAACTCAAAATCCCAATTTTTGCATTTACCTATATCACTAGGTGGCGCTATGCTTCAAGTGAGAGTTTATGGGCTGGGTCGATACATCTCTGTAACACCGACATACTAACACAAAATCGTTTTCTTGGGAAAAATTGTGTCACGGGACCCAGACAGACAAAACACGGACCCAAGTGCGTAACCTCAAACAAACGGGTTTTATTGAAGGGTTCGGGGAATGGGACAAAGTCAAACACCCTAAAGGGTGAGCAGGTGATTGCCGCCACTGGTGGTAGCACACTGGAGGGTAGGCGGCTGTGCTCGGCGACCAGGACCTAATGGCAGGCGCGGAGTCAGGGACAGGCAGGAGTCGGTACCGGAGGGGTGGAGAACCAGGGAGAGCCGGGGACGGACCGGGATCGAAGCCAGGAGCAGGTGAGTCGGACGGGCAGGAGTCAGCACCGGAGGGCTGGAGAACCAGGGAGAGCCGGGGACGGACTGGGGTCGAAGCCAGGAGCAGGTGAGTCGGACGGGCAGGAGTCGGCACCGGAGGGCTGGAGAACCAGGGAGAGCCGGGTGCGGACCGGGGTCGAAACCAGGGGCTGGAGAGTCAGGCAGGCAGGAGTCGGCACCGGAGGACTGGAGAGCCAGGGAGAGTCAGAGACGGACCGGGGTCGAAACCAGGGGCTGGAGAGTCAGACGGAGTCAGGCAGGCAGGAGTCGGCACCGGAGGACTGGAGAGCCAGGGAGAGCCAGAGAGGGACCGGGGTCGAAACCAGGGGCTGGAGAGTCAGACGGAGTCAGGCAGGCAGGAGTCGGCACCGGAGGACTGGAGAGCCAGGGAGAGCCAGAGACGGACCGGGGTCGAAACCAGGGGCTGGAGAGTCAGGCGGAGTCAGGCAGGCAGGAGTCGGCACCGGAGGACTGGAGAAGCTGACAGACAGACAGGGGAAACACAGGCACAGACGGGAAACGAGCAAACACCGGGAGCTAACAGCCAAACAGATGTGGAGAAGTCAGGAGTCAAAATAGCTTGCCGAGGAGTACACCGTGGTTCGCAGATGGACTGACAAGGAGTGAGTGAGAGAGGCGAGTATAAGTAGTGGAAACCCCGGGAACTAAACGAGCGTGAACGAGGAGTGCAGGTGAGTAGATTGATTGAATAAACTCGTGATTGTCACAAACCAGGAAGTGCAGGTGAGATGGATGATTACAGCTATCGTGAAGCGAGGAGGGAGAGTGAGAGAGATAATCTAATTAGGGTCTAAACAAGGAAGTATAGGTGCAGTGAATAAACAGACAACGCGGGAAAGGAGCAGTACAACACGGTAGAGTGAACCTAATAGACTAACAGGTGGGTAACAATGAAAAACACACACGAAAAAATCCCAAGCCCAGAGCGACACAGTGACAAATTGTTGACGAGTTATTTAACAAAAACAGTTTTTTGACACCTAGCTTCGCCAATAAACATTGCCCCCTATGACAAAATGTCACAAAATTTAGTACACATGAAAAGAAAGCTGTTTAGAGATGGCATGTCAACTTTGACCAAATTTGAGCAATTAATAGCCAAGATACGGCCATTTGAAGAATTTTAAGCTACGTGTTAAATGTTCATTGACGTGTAACTTCGGAACGGTACGGAACGGAAGATAAATCCTTTGATAACTTTTTGTCAGCATTGTCTGTAGATGACATATACCAAATTTGGTGAGATTCACATGAACGGCCTATGACGAGTTCGTTCAGATTTGTTTTCGCAATGTTAAAATTTAACGGAAATTGTTTTCGTTGGAAGTGAGCGTCGACCAGTGTTTTCAATGCGTGAGGGTCAATAGATTTCACGATAAAAAAAAATTGTTGTAAACGTAATCATTATCTAGATAATAGGCAAAATAACATTTTCTACAATTACAGCACCCCCTATGGACCAAATTTTATGGCATTTTCTGTGGTGTTAGAGGTCTTTGTGGTGATCGTGCATGACGTATTTTGCGCAGTTCCCACCTTCTCGGTCCAAGATATTGGCAACTCAAAATCCCAATTTTTCCAAAAATGTCATGTTGTTGGGTGAAACATTCATTGAGTTATTCAGCAAAAACTTTTGCCGGTCTCCCCCTCTTTAACGGACACTGGCACAGCGGGGGGGTGGCCCTGGGGGACCAAAAGGCATTATTCGCTCACAAACTTCTTGGGCTACATGCCTACAAACATTCATGTCTCCCCGAGTTTCAGTGTCCCGGGAATCGTTGACGAAAAATCGGTGGGAGAAAAAAAAAAAAAAAAAAACAAAAGGGAAAAATTTTGCAGCAACTCCAATATGACCGCCGCTAGTAGCCACTAACCAGGGCAACTATAGGCTCGATATTCGATTGGTAGCAAACACAGCAAGACCATTTGTTGTTGTACAAAGTTTTGGGCTGACTTTGCAGAGAGAGTGACAAGCCTAAGGCCAGATGTGCAGAACCCCTGAGCTGCGGCCTTGCTTGAGGTTGTGTCGGAACAACTAATTCATCGCATATCTGACCTTTCATTCCTGTTATCATATTCTTAATATAATGTAAGATTTTATTTTGCACATTACGTTACTCACACGTTACATACGTTAATCTTTGGTATTCTTTTATATTTAAAATGGTTCTGTGTAGTCTACTGTACAGCACATTATTCTTAGCCAAATTCCACACATTGCACTAGTATGTTACATGCTTTGTATATAGCATAGCTTAAAAGCAATGCTATAGCAATTGCACTGTTTCACATTCTTCTGGCATTTCTTGTGTGTTAATAAATTACTTACCTTATTTGCAAAAATTGTTCAATTTATTGCACATTTATTTGCCATATTCAATAAAATTGAATAATGATCCAACTCTTATTAGGCTAGTTTCATTACCTGGTTATTAACATTCTGCTTTTCTGGCCTACTTGTGACTCGTAAAATGCTTAAAGACAGGTAGGAGAAAATACCCAAAATGACAACCGTACATGCTTTTTCATGTCAGGTCATTTTTCATGTGACTCAAGTGACTCAAGTGACTCACACAACCCGACTCATATCACTGAGTGACTCAAAATTAAACGAATCCCTTCAAGGACTCCTGATTTACCATCCCTACTCAGTAGTAGTATCCACATCTAGTGAGGACAGTGTGCTGGGAGGAGGTAAGGCAGAAGCGACCACTGATGCAAAGCGAGTAGATAAGTTTGCGTAGGTTGCGTCGGTATGTGACCATGGGAGAAGCGCTGGCTGGTAACACTGGTAGACTGATTGTGAAATGGATGAAAAAATGGTCTGATACATGCAGTGGTGTTATCTTCATGTAATTTTGTCTGGCAGTTCTTAGTGAAGATCAGGTCAAGTTGGTTTCCATTTTTGTGAGTTGGAGAGGAGCTGGCCAGATGGAGGTCAAATTAATTCATCAGGTTTGTCCAGGTGAATGTTAAAGTCACTGAGGATGAGTAGGGGACAGTCCAGGTCTGAGATCAGTGTGTCCAATTCCTCCACCATGTCGCCCAGTGGTCCTGGGGGACGGTAGATCACAACTACGGGAGGAGCAAGGCTATGTGCTGCGTGGTGTGTGGACTGTGTGTGAGAGGACTGTGTGTGAGGGAAGGTCGGCATGAGGGAAGGGGGCATGAGTCGGGGGGCGCAAGGGCTGTATCCTGCATGCTTTGTGTGTGTGTGTGTGTGTGTGTGAGGGGGTGGGTCTTGAGCCATGAGTTGTGTCCTATGTGCTGTCTGTGTGTGTGTGTGTGTGCGTGTTATATGCGTATTCCATGACAAGGTCCTATCGAACCATAATCCCAGGTACTTAAAAGGTTCAACCTTCTCCAGTTCTTTACCAGCCAGTTTCAGTTTTAAGTCCATTTCTGTTCTTTTCTTATGAACATGTTTCATAACTTTTGATATCCTAAAATCCAATTTATAAGCTCATTCTCATACAGCATTTTAATCATTAGGCTATGTGATCTATATCCCTCCCCTGGCCTGGGAGTTCTTACATTCAATGAGGTTTTGAAAATTATGTTTTCTTTTCAAAATTCTAAATGCTCTGTTTCTTTTACAGCGTTCTTATATTCATCTGTCCACATTTTTATTCTATTCAGATTTTAGGCTTTGACTTTGGGATTGCTAATAGGTTACATATGCACTAATTATACAGCAGCTGATTTCTTTACATAAATTATTAATGTCTAGATTTGTGTCTACAATTAATAATACTACTTCACTAACTAGCGTCTTAACATGCTCACATTTCACGCCAAAAGACATGCAACATCAGCTGACGTGCACCCTATAACACAGCAGCGTGTATGACGCAAAATGATTTAAACTAAACAATGGAAAACAGCGTGTTTGTGCAGTACTCTCTGCCATCAGAGAGTGTTGAGGGAAACTCTTAGCCTGTGTGGAGTGTTATTTTAAACATCAAAGAAAAACTGGAACTTTTAATGTGATACAACAAACCTCGGATTTTGTGGCTTATCGTTGTTCACAGAACAGCTGTTTTGACCATTTCCTGCGCAACCAGGAAAACACGTATGATATTTTAATGGTGAATTGAAGTAACGTTAGAATCGGGTTTGGCTTTAAACACAAGCAATGGCAAGCGATACAATAACAGTTACAGTTGCCTACGGTACGTGGTAAAAGATCGGCCGCTCTTACTTATGTCTGTCTATGACTGTTGTAATTTTGACTAATTAAATAAGGGTTGACCGGTAGCAGTTAACTAATGGTGGCCCATAAGCTAACCTTAGCTAGCTTACAGTTGCTAACGTTAGCAGTGGGTGAAATATCAATTTATTATGCACAGGGTTCAACGTTATCTGTCATCGAAAAAGTGTAGGCTATGTTGAATTGTGTCTTTCGTCCTATACAATAGGTGGTCATTCATTGTTCATACAGAAATTATTATTACTGCAGATATTGGAAGACCTTATGATCCACATAATTTAGGTGTTGGCAAATAGCAGCTTCATGTTGACACACTGTTTTCTCTAGGCACAGAGAAACATAGTGTCACAGTGACCGCACCAGAGGGGAATGAACCCCGTTTAAAGGATCTATGTGACGCGCTGACTGAGGTGACTGGAGTTCCCGGACCTTCACAAAAACTCATTTTCAAAGGTAGCTAACGTAGCCGGTATGTCTAACACCGCAGTTTAAAGGAACATGCAAGTTACCTGCACTGGTTACAGTCTAATGAATGAGCGCTTACCTACTCGTTTTGTTGCATTACAGGAAAGTCATTGAAGGAAATGGACGAGACGCTTGCCAGCTATGGCATTAAACAATCCTGTAAAATTATGTTGATTAGAAAAGGGGTAATGTACATTTGGTGTTTTTAGAGAGAATGTGACTGTACAAGTCAGCAAAGAAAAAAAGACTCACAAGAGTTGTTTTCCAACAGAATAGCCCTGAGGAAGAAGCTGAACTACGAAAACTGAGAGATATTGAAAAGTCAGTAGAGCAGACTGCCAAGAAGTTGGAAAAAGTTGATGGTGAACTTTCTGGGCTGAGGAATGTAAGTGTGTTTCAGCCACAGTTACTTAAGCAATATAACACGAGTGGGAGTGAGGTTGTTGTGGAATATCCTCACAGGTGTGATTCGCCGCAGGCACGAAGCCGCAGGCTGAGCGCCGTAGGTAATCACACCGTGAGGGTATTCCACAACAACCTCACGACCACAAGTGTTATATTGCTTTTATACAATAGTTCCTTTGGCAACACAATTAATTATACAAAATGATCTTTTTTTTTTCTTTATTTGGTTTGATTGTTTATTTTATTGTTGCTCCGCTCCAGAAAATAGTCCCCGTTGGCGTCTTGGTTGCTGAGCAATGCGCAGTGCGCACCACTGCTCTGCCTACTTGTACACGTTGAATTGAACATTGCCGTTGATTGTGCAACCGCTTAGAAAAGGGCCTGGATGTTCACAGTCCGAAGAACTAGATGGTCTTATGTGCTGATCCAGTTTGGCTAGTTTTGTTTGATCTCTTTCTTCCTCGATTACTGTTTATTTACGTATTGGGTGGAATGATGGAATGGAATCTTGGTGTAACGGTCAGAGAGTGTTGAGGGAGGAGAATCTAAGATCTTTGATTGTATCTTTGGCCGCGGAGTGATTATTAGATGTAAAGTGTCATCCATAGTATGCCGGGGAATACCCTCACTCCTAGTGACGCATAGAACGCGTCTCATCCATTGTGATCAATTGATAAATAATTCGACCAGATCTAACTATTGTATAATGCTGTGTATTATACATGACTTCACCCTTTTTTTCAGCCACAGTCAAACATCTTATCACTTTAGTTATTCTGTAGGGTTTCCTCGCGAAGGATCTGCAGGCTGAGGCCCTCAACAAACTGGACCACAGGGTGAAAGTTGCGGCCGAACAGTTTATGAAGATACTGGAACAGATCGACGCTATGGTAGGCTCGGCATATATCATATGAGTGCTTGCTTCGGCCACATGAATGCTTCAGAACTCATATCAGAGAGTGTTGAGGGATCTAAGATCTTTGCTTTCCTCTCTGGGCTGTGTAGAGTTTGCCAGATAACTTCAGTGACTGCAGGACTAAGAAAAAAGGCCTGGTGAAATCTGTTCAGGTGGGCAATTATCACATAATCCCTACATATTCCTACATATGCCTTTTCTTTGGGATAAATAAAGAATCTCTACTCTTTTCCTATGGGATAACTAAAGAATCTCTACTCTATTCCTATGGGATAACTAAAGAATCTCTACTCTATTTCTATGCGTTGCTTGTTTATGGTGTAGTGAGTAGTATAAAATGGCTTATTGAGACGGGAGGTTCTGAATATGATCTTACACATACATGAAGCCTGTGTTCTTGGTAAATGTGACGTCTTACTCTGTTCGTAGCTAATAACATCCTATTTTTACACAGGGATTCTTAGCACTTTGTGATAGAATTGAAGCTGGCATATCAGATCACATGGCGAAGATCCAGTCCAAGAACCTGGCATTGGCTGAGTAGGACTGAGAAGCCTCTTCCTCCTCTGGACTGTCCTTGCCCAGCCTCCCCCCTCTATCTTGCTCCATGAGCAGTCAAACGAGGCACTTCGGTAAACCCTGGCTCATGCACAGGGTCTAGGTTACGGTACCCTGTTCAGTTATGGCTTGCCAATTTACCTGTTTAGACATTTTTGACACTGAATACTTGAGAAGACATATCAGACAACTCTGTAAACCTGAATTATTGTGTAAGTGCATTTTTTTCCACAAGTTTCCTCCATCATGTTTTGCTCCAAATAAAGTATTTGGGCCCAGTAAGCCACCAGCAGTGCTTTTAATATTGTTTTTCTTTCATGCCCATTTTGTGTGATCGCTCGAGTGCTAAGTAATTCGAATTTCGTCAAGCATGGCAGATATCAGAGCTCAAGGCTGTGAAAGTAGGTCTAAAGCACGTGATGTGAGATGTGAGTAGGATACAACACATATAACTTATAAACATGATGTTTTCACAAGCATGTGTGTCAAAGTCACAGAAACAAATCTTTCAACTGTATTTTCAAATTTTCATGTCTAGAAATATTTACACACATGAGAAAAATACTAACAATTAATAGATTGGTATTTACATGAGTGCAGTTACAACTTTATTCAGAATGCCACAGATTTTGTCCAATCTTCATGAAAAGACAAAGCTTCAAAAATGACACTGGCGTTTTGACCTGTGAAAGTGTCCACAAGTCACAGCCAATCAAAATTGGTGTTCATGTCTCAGTGCTTTCAAGCTTGATATAGCAGTTTGGACCCTTATGGAGCTGTAGACAGGTACCCTCCACCCCAGGAAGCCTTGTGGACCCATAGACAGGTATACCCCCCACCCCAGAAAGCCGTTTTTCACACCAAGGGGACGCTGTAACAACTAGCCCTTGAGGGTTGGGTGGTACCATCTGAGGTGGACAGCACTACAGCTAGGAAATTATTGATGGCATTATATTGCTACCTTTTTGGTTATCACTCTTTTCATGCCTATTATAAGTCTACAGGGAAATGTATTTGTGTGGAATAGGATTAAAAAAATAGGTATTCACATACAATTTTCACAGTTGGTTATTTGCTTTAAGACAATGTGTTTTTGTATTTTGTATTGAACATTTTATTGAAATGCTCTGTACATGCATGCACATGAGCCGTTATACTGAAATATGCAATAGCTTGCATACATTTTAGGCAACAGGCCGAATGGACTGACTTTACACTTAAAAAAAAAAAAAGATCTGACTATGCGGACTATGAATTTGAATGTTAAAAATGATGATTTTGGGATGCACTTCCTTTTTCAACCACAGATGAAAACCATTGAATTACAGTACAGTACAGTGCAAATATGAGAGATGACTATGTATGTAAGAAGGTCAATGTAATTAAATATATATGCAAATTGAAGCTCATTCAGTTCTCTTGCAAGTGATATGGTTTATCACCATGCAATCAATTAAAAAAAACATTAAAAGTTCCAACTGGTTTTGGCTTCATTACCTGATTATTTTTCCTACAGCTTTCCTAACTTGCCACATCACTGAAGATTAGTAAAATGGCAAAAGTCTACTATAAAGCTGAGATGCGGATAGCAAAACAAAAAGTGAGCATCCAGCAAACTGAGGATGTCAATGTGAAAAAGAATGGAGGACACATTAAACACCAATGAGTGTGAGTGTGTGTCAATACAAACCCATAAAACGTTCGTTTGAAACAGGATCTGATCTTGGCACTTTCAGAAAACTGGCAGAATTAAAATGTAAATACCAGAATACACGTGGAAACGTTTTTTTCCTGGAGTAGTTTTATGTATATGGCTGAAGTGGACATCCCCATGCTTTTAATGGTCATAATATCCAGGCTCTAAACCCGCCAAATGCAGTTGAACTTCAATTTGGCGGGCAGAAATAAAAACTCACTGGCCAATTTGTCTGAAGTAAATAGTCTCGGTTGTTTGTGTTGACTAGAGCGGTAGCGAACGCTCTCACTTCGGCTCTGGCCCACTCCTGGCCATAAACTAGGCTCGTTCGAGATTCGAGTCCGCCCGTCTGCAACTGGCTGCATACGTCAACGAGAATTGCTGGTCACAGCAGGGGTGGGCATTAAATGAGGAAAATAAAGTCGAACACAAATTCTAACGAGACTGAGCTCGCGCCTCCCCGATCATCGTAGCAGATGACACACAAGTCATGTGTGGAGAGGGAGGGCGGGGGTTGTAGTCCTCTACAGTCTATGGTTGTAGTGGGGTGCACTGAGAGTTTAATTCAAGTCCAGTCTTTCTTATTGTTCAGATTAACATTGGAACAAAACGAGTTGCCCCAAAGTGCTCCACAACACAAACATGAAAACTAAGACAGCAAAACCATAAAACAAAGACCATAAGTAGGTATATGACACGAACAATGAAATAGAAATGGGATTAATAATTAAATAAATAATGGGCCGGGCTTGACAGCGTCAGATAAACCATGAGAACAAGGTAAAAATAAAGAGAAGAGATATATCTTCAAATTGGAGTACAATAACGTACACTTCAGATGACAAGTCCAGTCGGGGAGCACCGGACAATGCACGTGCACAGACGTCAGTGAACTTTTAACCAACCATGGGAAAGTAGCGTTGCAGTTGTGTGGAGGCAACTGCAAAGGTCTGTACGATTTGTCTGTAAGCGTCATGCTCCCGCGAGTTTTCGGGTCATGTGTCATGGTCGCATTGTTGTGACAACTGGTGACAACCTCACACATTTCGGGCATGTCGGACACAATTTCTAACCACAATGCAACATTTTCAGCGTCAGGCTGCAAACGGATGCAAACGCATGCAAACGTCTAGCTCAAGTCAAATGCGGCCACTGACATCCTACTTTTCCCGTGAACACTGCCACCATGACGTCGCATACATCCATTGGCTGCTTGCTTACAACGTGCGTGATGTTTACCGGCAGCGCTTCAGTCAACTTTTATTGAAGGAGTGAAGTTTCAGGACGGTTATTTACGTGTGTGTGTAAAGCGAAAAATCAACTGAATGCAGCTAAATGTGCCAAAATCACAAATATGTTTGCCACCACAAGTTCGACTGCAGCAGTGGGTGGAATGAGAAGTAGCTTAGCAGGTTGATTTGGAGGAGGAGGAGAGAGACGCGACCCAGCAGGCACATATTGAGGAGGAGGTCAAATATAGCTACTGTTAGAAGTAGCTGTAATGTTAGCAGAATGAAGAGGGACTTTTCATGTAGGGAGGGCGGAGGGCTGTGTTTTGCGTGTTTGTCTACAACTTGCATCGGTAGCAAATACGCCATTTAATGAGAGATTTGATTGTTGTCGATGCGGAGAGGAGTAAAATTATAAATTACAAGTGCTATGCTCCAGAACGCCCTCAACTTTCTAAGATCTGAAGTCAGTCACGATTGGTCGAAATTGTTGTCTATCTTGACAAAATACAACAAACAACATAGTAAATGTGAAGGTCAAATTTAATATGATATTTAGAAAGTCCATATATGGCTTTATATAGGCCTAAGTGTTTAATGTACACCATGACTCTGATCTGTAAGTGTTTTCATGATATGAGCTGTAAAAGTATTCCCATTCACTTTGCATGGGCACAAAACTTTGACCTTGGCCTGTGACCATGACCTTCTCTCTTCCCGCGCGGGTGTAAAAAAAAAGCATGGGAAGAAGTTGCCAAATCAACTAAATGCCTCAGTGCCATCGTCTACTGGTAACTCCTATCCACTCAGGACACCTCTGGAGATCTCTTGCATATCTGGGGGAGTAGAAGTGGTTCTTAGACTTGAGAAGGTTGATAAGTTGAAGTTTGAGAGTAGGACTAAATTTCACAAGACTAAAATGTTATAAATTGAGTTTTACTCTGAGTTATGTTGATTTAATTCAGTTTTGGTAAGATGTAAGACTATCCAGATGGTAAACAACAACTGATTGAACAAACTGATTACAACTGATTCAGCTATATTTTCACATTTTCACTAAACTATGTAGAATTTTGCAGTATACTGCAATATACCCAGTATCACAATGTATTGTGATACATTTGTAGCGATACAATTCTATCGTCACATGTATTGTGCCAATCCCCACTCCTAAGACAACAGACTGTCAGAACAGGAAGCCTAATGTGTTTCTCACATAATGTATATACTTGAGTGGGTTACATTTCTCACTTTATCCACATGCTTGAGTTCAATTTAATGTTTCTGCTGTTGTTCTTTGGTTATCCATATATTTAGTTATTGAGCTTAACATACAAAACTACAATACAAAACAAATTATATTGGCCTTAGCTATGTGGTTAATAATTATTCCTGTGTGTTGAAACAAAGTAATGCCAATAGATATACTTGTGTGCTGAAATGGCAGCTGTTCAATGACAATAAAAAGTCTTGAAGTCTCGAAAAGCAGGTTGAACACAAGCACAGTGGCGCCATGCCCATATCTGACCAGAAGAGGGAGCTCAACACTAAATGATTTCACAGCGAGGGGAGCCAACACTGCGTTATTGACCTGTGACCAGCAGAGGGAACTATACACGGCAATTTACACACACACACACACACTCTCTCTCTCTGTAAACTATTTTATGTTCCTATATTGCAGCTCTGGTCTCCAGTAGTTTATTTTTTAAATCCTATGCACCTTTGACTTACTCTATGATTATTTAATTCAGTTTTGATAAGAAGTAAGACGATCCAGATCATACACAGTGCTACGGCTGTATGTATTGTCTTTATATTCCCAGTGCTGTTTGTCCCTCTGCTTCTGCCATACCTTCTACCTGCTCTGCAATCGTGTGATGGGATTGGCCTGATGAGGAGCACCTGGTCATACCATCAAGCACTGCTTAAAACCACCTGGTTCCTACTGCCAAAGGAGAGGCTTTTGGTGTGGGACTGCTGGCTGTTGCCTTTCAGCCTGGGATTGTGTGTCATTATGATTTGGACTTTGTGTTCATGTCTTGTCTTTTGTGTTAACGTTAATAAATCCCACTGGTTGGGTTGATTTTTAAAGGTGTTTTGTGTATCACTTGGGTCAATGGTAGGTTTGTTGCTTGTTGTTTGCTTTGTAACACACAACAACTGGCAATTAAGCTCTATTTTTATATTTTTACTGAACTATGTAGAATATCGCAATATACCCAGTATTGCGGTGTACCATGATAGAATATATCATGACGGATGTATCGTGATACGTATTGCATCGTGAACTCCTTGCCAATATCTACCTCTGCTGGACAATATGCCTCAGTAAGGCCCTAACCCTCTGCTGGACAATATGCCTCAATAAGGCCCTAACCCTCTGCTGGACAATATGCCTCAGTAAGGCCCTAACCCTCTACTGGACATGGGTTTCCATAATCCCTAATCCACTGTGAAATAGCCCTTCATAACTGGGGGGTACCTTTTATGTTGTAAACTAATTACATTAATTAGTGGTACCCCCACACCCTGCTATTTTTGTGTTTTTGGGGGCTACTGGGTCTTGACTGGGTGGTACAGTGCCCCCCATTTCCTCCATGTAATTCCAGCTATGCCCCTATCCTTTACTAACCCTGAGCTTTTACAAGGCTTTATAAGATTTTATAAGGACCCAAGCCTATCTTCTTCTAACCCCGAGCCTTTGTAAGGCTTTATAAGCCTTTATAAGGACCCAAGCTTTCCAGTGATATCATGATTTATGACAATGAATGGGCACACACTACAGCCATTTTAATAAAACTACCCCTGGAAAAAAAGTTGTAGATCCTGTTTTAAACATTTTTTAATGTTGGAAAAGATGTTCAGTGTGTCCTCTATCCCCTTTTGACAATGACAACATCTTCATCAAGAAACAAAGGGGAGCTGACTAGTTAAATAATCTTCCTGAGACACATGCAGCCAAATTGTAAACTTAAAAAGGTCAAGCTCGCTGCTAAGATGTAGGTAAAGAATGCTGGTGCCCTCAGTTACCCAAATGTCCACTTTGTGGCAGAAAAAGAGCCAAGGGTGCTGTGGGTGCTGTGTTTTTGCCAGCATTTGTCTGTTCCTTTGTTTGCTAGTTAGCGCATTTCCGAACAAGAAGTTAAGAATGGATTTGCATGGAAATTTCTGGAAAGGTTGGAAATGGGCCAATAAAGAAAATGATTTAATTTCGGAAAGGTTGGAAATGTGCCAGTGAAGAAATAATTCGATTTTGGTTGTGATCAAAATTAATGTTTGAATTCAGGATTTGTTTTTTTAATTCCTTATTATGAAATAAGACATGCTTTGGCACAGGTCTGTGCTCTCCACTCTCTGCTGTTATACAGGCTACTGTAAGGAAAGACAATAATAGCCATGTAGCCTAGGCTCATTCCCATAACAACAGCTAGCACCAGTATTCATATGCTCATTGTTGTGTACATCTAGCCTGGGCGTGCCCATACTTCCTGTGACGCTGCCCATACTTCCTGTGACGCTGCATTTGCATTTCACGAGCAAGTCAGTCTGGCCAAGCTGCCTGTCTACACCATTTCTGATCACGCCTCGGAATGGGCACCAATGAAAATCGAGCATTTCAAAAAAGGCAATGGCATGGTAGTCTAGCAACCGGAAATCTATCTCAGTCATTATCAACATGGCGAACGTGGAGCAATGGCAAGATTTCGATGCAGTTGTAGCTGCTGTTTTGGACAAATTCAAAGGGAAGTTCTCTTTGAAAATAGAGGAAAGGGCAGCCCTTGAAGCATTTGTTGTGGGAAAGGATGTTTTCACAATGCTACCGACCGACTTCGGTAAAAGTTTAATTTATCAGTTAGCCCCGCTGGTAGCCAAGTGGATGGGGCTTTGCGAGAACCCTGTTGTTGTGGTCATTTCGCCTTTAATCGCACTGATTCGAATATCAATATTGAATGACCAAAAACACCAGCCACTCTCATGTTCACCTTACAAGTCCAACAAAAATCATTTAACGGCATTTCTATATGACTACATGCTACTAATACTGTTTGGATCAAGCAGTTTCCTTCGCTGTGTATACGTCAGAGGACAGAGGGGTGTGATTGATTGAAGCTTCGTCCAGTAGCAAACAGAAGCATTTGAAAGAGGCGAGTTAAACCCGCCTTCTGAGAAATGGGTTTACAACATAGCTTGGCCAGACCACTGCTCGCAGAGCATTGACAAGTCGCGATAGCCAGGCTAGTGTACATCAACATTCATGAATGACAGGTTAAAAATGCACTAAAAATGGACAGCTTGTCAGAATATGAACAGTCAATACTAGATGATGGTTAATCACAAAAATGTAACTAAAGAATGAGTGAGGTTTTAGCAGATTATACAAATTAACAAATGTACAAATTTCTCCAACATAGCCCACAGAATGTAATTCTAACAGCATGGTAAAGAAATCAGGGGGGCCTTACCCGCAAGTCTGACCAGCAGGTCACGCTTAAATAACAGAATTAATGTATATCAGGATAAACCACACATTACTCTGTAATAATGTAAAGATGAACCACACATTAATCTCTAACAATGTTTATGAAGATGAACCACATATTAATCTGTAACAATGTTTATCGAGTGGAACCACACATTAACCCTCTACAAGCCAAGAGGATTAATACTTGAGACAAAAATACTATTAATGGAAGTTTACATCCATTTCATCCTACCTTTCAGATAAAGGAAATGACTTTTATTTTTGGGTCATGTCACCTATATTTCTGAAATTAAAGGAAAAAACACAAATTACAATTTACTTCATGGGTAACTACAAAAATAGTTATTTGACTATTATTGGGCTATTATTCTTCTATGTGTGTGTTTATATGTGCGTGTGCACATACATGTGTGTTTGTGCAAGTGTGTGTATATACATGTGTGTCTTGTGTGTATATGTTCATCTCTCGCCTCGACTATTCTATCTGGTTGGCCTTCCTGCTTGTGCAATCAAACCATTGCAAATGGTCCAGAATGCAGCAGCACGACTGGTTTTCAATCAACCCAAAAGGGCGCATGTCACTCCTCTCTTCATCAACCTGCATTGGCTCCCGGTGGCGGCCAGAATTCAACACAAAGCTTTGACTCTAGCCTACAAAGTCACTTCTGGATCTGCACCCATCTATCTCAAAGTCATACTAAATGCTTACATCCCGTCCAGAACACTGCGATCCTCTAATACAAACCGCCTGGCCGTACCCTCTCCCAAGACAAAGCGAGTTCACTCCAAACTTTTCTCGGTTGTTGTCCCTCAGTCCCAACAACCTACCAGTCCCTACAAGAGCAGCAATATCCCTCTCGACCTTCAAAAAGCTTGTGAAGACCCTTTTTTTCCGAGACTGCTTAACAAAACTAAATTCTACTAACCATCTCTTTACATAGGTACCTTCGATGTTCTCTACACATCTGTGTGCTATTATGTCCTCCTTTTGTAAGTCGCTTTGGATAAAAGTGTCTGCTAAGTGTAATGTAATGTAATGTCATATGCTAGGGGGTGGCAAAATAGCTCTCAGGAGAAGGGGTACAGAGGTGTTTTTGTGTATGGGAGGCAGTGGCAGTGCTAGACCAAATTTACCAGGGGGGCTGAGGTGGGCACGGTGTTTTTTTAAGGGGGCACATAATTACATAGACAAAAATGTCTTTATCTTGGATTAGGCATATAACACAGAGTACCAAATACATTTTTTACAAAACTGATGAGTTTCACATCTATGTTTTTGCTACTTAGTCTAAGTAGTTGGTATTGGTGGTCCTCATAACGTCGTCCACTTCTCAAGAAATTACATATGTAGTTGAAGTATACTGGGTAAGAGATATTTTGCATTGTTAAATATATCAGCATCAGCCGATAGGCCTATCTTCATAACATTTGGCCGACTAATAGAGCTGCACATCTGTGAGCACAAAGTAAGGCAGAAGTGTCTATTGTGACTTTTTATCATGATTGATGGCATGATTAGATGGCTGCAACTATAATGGGTTATTTGGGCAAATAATGAAAATATTTATTTATCTTTGATATATTTTTAATGTTTTGGAACAGTGGTGCATGACATGCAATGGGTGTTGTGACTGAAAAAGGGTTGAAAAACTGAAATGTGATCAAACTGAAGGATGAAGAAACAGATGTCAGGTGGATTTCGGAAAGAACATTTAAAAAAATGGATCAGTTCAGCTGCTGTTTGGATTTCTGTACCTAGTTTTTAAAATTCATTTGTGTTATTCACAGAAAAAGCATGTCTCCATTACATTTTAGAATTCAGCAAGAATGTTGAGCCAAGCGCATTACCTCCACCTTTTGCATTGGTGGAATATCACAATTGTAATAAGTACTGCATAATCTATGTTTGGGGTGGGGGTGGGGGTGGGGGTGGGGGGGTCACAGGTGGATCCAGACTCAGTTTTACAGCGGCCCCTGGGGGTGGGGGTGGGGGTGGGGGTGGGGGGGTCACAGGTGGATCCAGACTCAGTTTTACAGCGGCCCCTGGGGGTGGGGGTGGGGGGTCACAGGTGGATCCAGACTCAGTTTTACAGCGGCCCCTGGGGGTGGGGGTGGGGGGGTCACAGGTGGATCCAGACTCAGTTTTTCAGCGGCCCCTGGGGGTGGGGGTGGGGGGTCACAGGTGGATCCAGACTCAGTTTTACAGCGGCCCCTGGGGGTGGGGGTGGGGGGTCACAGGTGGATCCAGACTCCGTTTTACAGCGGCCCCTGTTGTCTCCCCTACGTGGATCACATACACTAATGCCAAAGTGCTCAGTCATCTGTGTAACAGAATATCTGTATGCAGAAAGTGAAAGTGTTCTCTTGCAAAGAGGACATCAAACTTGATTCTGTTCTAGTGTGTGTGTGTGTGTGTGTGTGTAAGTGCAAGGAGGCCTACAAACCTGATTCAGTAACACGTGTTCTGCTAGAGGATTGAGCCAGACGACCTACACAAGTGTGTGTGTGTGTGTGTGTGTGACAGAGTGAGAGAGAGAAAAAGAGAGAGAAAGAGTCTTTAACCTTTAGCAAGGCTGGACTCTCAATCTCCACCCTTTGTCCCTGCTTACACTAGCAATGGACACACACACACCAGAGGGTGGAATGAAACCAAGATAAAGGTTGGACACATAAAGGCGATGGACAAACACACAAAAACACACACACACACACAAACACATACACATCACAGGGTGGAATGCAACCAAGACAAAAGTTAAGATTTCTAATATACTCCCATATTATGTTCAGAAGATTAAAAAACATTACCTCTCAGCAAAAATCCATCCCTATGCATACACGTATACAGTGTGTGTGTGTGTGTGTGATAGAGAGATATATAGACAGAGTCGCTCTTCTCACGAGCTCAAGCCCCTAAGAAAGAAAGGGGGAGGAAAAAATCCGGTGGAGGAGGGGCGCGTGCTAGGGGTGATATTGAGCTCCCGACATTGATCCATCCTCGTCAGAGCAGCTCGAGACGCCGCGGGCCCGCAGCGGAACGGAACGGCGAA